>PVHX01003381.1:0-144557 GCA_004024805.1 Geosciurus inauris
ACTCGACCACTGAGCCACATCCCTAGCCCTATTTTGTGTTTTATGTAGAGACAGGGTCTCACTGAGTTGCTTAGCCCCTCGCCTTTGCTGAGGTTGGCTTTGAACTCGCGATTCTCCTGTCTCAGCCTCCCAAAGTGCTGGGATTACAAGCGTGAGCCACCACGCCCGGCTCATAACATCTGCTTTTAAAGGACATATAGTCTCAAACATTAATTTTAATTAACAATGTTATTTAAGTCTTATGCTTCAGAAAAGTCAAATCATTCAGATTTATGGTAACATGATTTAAATCCTTACTAACTTTGACTTAAATGGTTTAAAAAAAGGGAGCTACTTCCTAAATTGAACAGATGAACAAACTGTCACATGGGGACTTTTCCACTGGTTTTAAAATCTATAAATCACTGAATGTAGGTTACAAGGCTAGGGGAGACCCAGAAAAGATATGATTTTATTGCACTCCTTTTAAAAAGAATAATGATCATAAAATTGGATTTGGATAGACCCTTAGACCTTATCTAATTCAATTTTCATCTTTTACAGCGGAGGAAACTAACAAAGTATATCACTCTGGCTTTTTGCTGGAGAGGACATCTTACCAGTCTGCTGGACCCAGGCTTTGGCACATAACAGATACATACACTTCAATTCCTAGCTAGGTCAATGACTAGCTAAAGACCTTGGGACAATTATCTTCTCCAAACCTCAGTTTTCTTGCCTATAAACTGAGGATAATGATAGTCACTACACTGTAGAGTGGTTGTGAAAATCCAGTTCAGGAGAAGCACACAGCTCAGCATCTAGTAGGGTTGTGAATATACATGCACATGAACACACTCATACACACACACAAAATAGTCATTTTCATAACTACTGGCAACTCTTCCTTGTAACCATAATTTCTAAAGTTAGTGTTTTATTACATGACTCAAATCATTTTTCATTTGTTTATTTGTAACCAAAATTATAACTGAATGGAGATAGCTGAATCTAAATGATTCACTTAGGGGCAGCAAACATCTTGCTGAGGTAGGAGGAAGTGATATTTAAAATCAAAGAGTTGTTACCTAACTGGTGTTTTAAAGTAGCACAACTGAGCAGTGATAAATAACACAAATTAGTGAAGAAGCTGTTTAGTCAAACTTTCTTAGGCTCTGACAATATAAGAGGTCCTATGCTACATACATAATAAAGGAACCACGAAAAATGCAGAAGACAATTCAGAGGACAAAATTGGAAACCTATGATAGAGAAATTGTAGTTTTGCAATTGAAGTTTTATGTTGGAAATTAGCAGACTGTAATACAGCCCAGTCATCTATTTGGCTGTCTCAAAGATAGATGTAGAATACAGTATAATTGATTTAGCAATGGTCATTCACACAGAGTTATTGAAAATGCCCATATTTTATAGTGGATAACCTCACTTCATTATTTAGACAATCGTTTACAAAAAGATAAGGCATACATATTTGTAGTGACTTTTTTCTTATTCTTTCCTTAGGAATCTAGATATGTAGATATAATTACTTCTGTGCTCATTCTAACCTTTGAAGGACATCCCATCAGTCTCGCTAACATTCTGGACACTATTTATTTGTATTCCATTTGGTCTTACAGGCCAAATTATGTACATATTTGCACAAAGCCCTGTACAATGAAGGCACTCAGAAGATTTTCAATTGCACTGATAAGTAGAATCAAATCAATAATTTTAAATTTCATTTTTTAAAGAGAATGGATAACCTCCATTCAATACCTAAATTTTTAAAACACTATGTATAAATTTCAAGCAAATAGATGCTTTAGTTTTAAGCTACTTTAATGATCAAATGTTGTTTATAGTGTTTACAGTGAAAGAAAAATGCTTTAAGATAAAATGTGTAACTGTTTTTAAGGTTTGGACTTGAATAGCATTTGATTGTATATTTATTAAACTGAAACAGATTTCTGTAACTTTCAGAAGGGTGGTAACCTGAAAGGGAGAGTCTAAAAATTGGCAACAGCAATGATAGCCACATACAATATGCATTAAAAATGGAGATATGTACAGATTAGTTTGGGGATAGATTTCAGCAAACTTTGTTGAAAAGACAGATGCAGTATGATAGTGAAAACTTAATAACAAAATTCATTATCATTATCTTCACTATTATAAAATCAGCCATCTGTGTGGTATTTGTCCTTGAAGGTAGTTTGAGAAACTGAGGATGCATTTCTTCAATTAACCTTCTCAGTCTACTAGCTGGGAGATAAATATGGATATTAAAATAACAAAATATGTTTGCAAAATAGAAAAGCTCATTCTAAACCTCAATTAAATGTCTTAAAAAATTAAATCTAATGTTCTTTGTGATAGCTTTCTTTTGTACAATTTCTCTGCCTCGAGTTTGAGGCATTGAAGGAGCAAAAGCTTAATCATGTATGTGACCCACACAGCCCAAATAGCTCTGCCTGTTAAAGCTAATTCATTTCATCCCACAGTGAATAATTTCTTCCTGAATATTGTAACCATATTTTAAAATGTCAGATTCTCAAAAAACTTAGCATAAAGAAAAACTGCCTGAAAGAGGGGTTGTTTTGTGCATTGCTATCTTTTTCTAATCATTCTTATCTGCTTTTTGTAACCTCTTTATTCTTATCAACACCCAATATCATATATGCATTATATTACTGGGATTCAGCTTCATAGATCTTCTTGGAATATTCTGAAGAGGGGTTATTTTGTAGAGATGGAAATAAAAATATTTTTCACTTGAGGTTTTAAATATAGTTATGAATAGACCTAGCCCAATGTTTAAAAGTTTTCTTGACTGGTACAGAAAATTAAATCCTCAAATGATCTTTATTACATGTCACCTTGCAAAATAAGAATAAATTACATAATTAAAACAATGCATAAATATGTGTGTCTATATTTTTTTAATCAGTCACTTTTCTTAGTTTTCATGACCTGAATTGAGAGATCATATTTTCCCTGGATGGTTTATCTAGAATTGGTTTTTGAGGTTAAATAGCCTTGTGAAACACTGGTACATAAGCACTTTTATATCAATAGGAATTGACGTCAAAACTGTGGGGGGAAAATTGTCATCCATTGTGATAATCATGGGAAGCTGTGATGTCATGATGCTTTATTGAAAAGATTTCTTTCAAAATACTTTTTAAAAAGAGTGAAAAATCATATATTTTATGATCATTTTTGTTTTCTCTTTGTCCACCAAAACATTTCTTTTTAAAAAGAATACTTTTATGCTAGTTTCAAAGAGATTTATAATTTAAAAAAGCCACTTCATTTATTACAACCATCTTATGAGGTAGATATTGTTGTTACTTCCAATTTTCAGGTGCAAAAACAGAAGCACAGAGAACTTGATTTATCCAAGGACATACAAAATGTAGGGAAGGCAAAGACTACTCTTCAAAATCTGGCTCCAGAGGTGACATTCTCAATGGTCTTCTGTTTTGACTCTACACTTCTAACAGATAAAATATCATTTAAATGTTTAACATGTAGCTGATTAATCTGTATTTAATCAGTATAGGATATAACTAACTCTTGAAATAATTTGTATCAGATTTAAATTACCTGGGGGTAGGTTTCTTGATGAATGCTACCTCACCATTTAATATAGTCAGGTAGATACAATTTTATGTGTGTCAGATACATAAAATTTAATGACAATTTAATGCCATTACACTCCAAATTCAAGGTTCCTTACATTTTTTGTTATGTATTTTGAGCATGTGTTTATTTATTGCAACTTATAGTTTGTGTCATATATAATTCATGCCAAAGTATAAAATAACTGTATAGAGCCATTCATTCACTCATCTTAATAACCATATGGGTTTTACAATGTATACATGTAGTAAAACATTGTTGTCAGTTTTTCTGTAAGTTGCTTCAATTACATTATAAACTCACTGATAGAAGGGCCTTATCTTATTTTACTGTCTATCTTTGGTTCTTTGGAAAGGGTATGGAATAAGAAATGTCACCTAAATTACCATATTTTAATAAGTGTGTTTTTGTTAGGATCTGTCCAAATGCTGAAAATATTTTCAATAGTTGATCCCAAGCACTATAAATTTTATTATCTGATGTTACAGTACAAGTATTTATATTTTCTCATTCTCCTTTTGTGGGGATAGTTATTAATTATTCAGTATATTAATTATTTTAAGAATATTTGTCAATAACTGTTAAGCTCTATAAGGTACCAGATTTGAAGGATTTTCTTCACCATTATAGATCCAACACTTCACACAAAATATATCTGTCATGTTGTCACTGCAGTTCAGTGATCTATTAATTATCCAAGTCTAAATTAAACTAACAATTTAGTGACAGTTGGTGAACCTGTCCCCTTTCTTTCTCTTCGAAAAACAGCTTTTCCAAGTCTACAAAATCTGGGCTGGGGATATAGCTCAGTTGGCAGAGTGGTTGCCTTGTATGCACAAGGCCCTGGGTTCAATCCCCAGCATCACAAAAACAAAACAACCAAACCAAGTCTACAAAATCTGAGAAAGTCATGTTTGTCTACCTGGGGTTCTCATGAGTGTCTTATGCTACAGGGGCAGTACTTGGGTACCATGATCCAGGGCTGCCAAACTGCAGCAACTTTGTATTTCATTTAACCTAGATGAAGGACTGAAGGTATAAAAATAATCAAAGGCAAATACTTTAATGAGCCATTCTCAAATATGCATTTTATGACTTTGTTTACATAAACTGTAAACAAAGGTTGAAATATTGTCACTAAAACAGTATAAAAATGCCAGAAAAAAAAGAGGTAAACAGATAAAATGTTTGTAGTATGTTCAAAACACATCTCTTCTGATGGTTTTGCACTTGTTTTAGCTTCTGTTTGCTTCTATTCATTGTCCAATTTGCCTTCTTCTGAATAACAAACTGGTTGTTTTCATATAATTTCATTGGAATGTAAATCCAGGCATCCATGCTCCCAAGGCCAAAGGGCCCTAAGAAGACACAGATTCTGTCCCTAGCAATTTAAGTTTCTTCAACAATGTAAAGCTATTGGAATGGACTAACTTCAGTAGAAACAGCCTCTGATGTTTCCATCTAGATCTTCAAATAGGACTATTTCCTAGTATTTCTAAGCTCAGATCTATGGTGATTTATTTTAGTCCATCAACTATTTTGTATGTGTTGAATGGTATAATTTTGCACCAACTGCTAGAATCGGTTTAACTTGTAATAAGAAATTAGCAAGTAGATGCAGCCACAGTCCAACATGTGGACTTTGCCTCAGAAGAATGAGTTCATTGGGGGAGTGGTCAGAGTGATTCAACTGGTCCAAGTAGATAGAATATATTAAAGAAAAAGAGACAAACACCAATAGGGTTTGGGAGGGAGGCTGTTGAATAGTTTACATGAGAATCCAGAACTATATAATGAAGCTAAAATGAAAAGTTCTCAGTGTTATGTAGATTCAGTCATAACATTTATCATTGTTTCTTTCCTTAGCTGCACCCAAAGAGTACTAAGTGGATGCCAATATCAAGGCTACATACTGTAATGGAAGTTTGTCAAGGTGTCTCTTTTATTACCTATGTCATTTCATCATGTCAGTGGTGATTCCAGCTTCCATCTTTCTTGCAGGATGCTTAGTGTCCTTGTGTATCCACCTCTGACCTACCAACAGACAATCTTCCATATTTTATTGAACAGACAAATGGTCTGTTTCATTCAAGTTGTTCCTCATTGTTTTAAATCACTACCCCTTATTTAATTTGTTGAAGGTAATTTTCTCTCTCATTTCCTCCAGACTTTGTGGTTCTTTTCAAGAATCTCACTTTATTAAACCTTCCACTCAGAACAGATGACCTTCCTGTCTATTTCAACAAGAAGTGTGATTCTAGCAAGCTTTCAGCTCAACCTCACCACCCTTACACAAGTTGTTCCAGCACCATGGACGAGTAAGTCTTCATGCTACGGTACCTTCATTCTCTGTCACAACCTTTCCTCAGATGTCTTCTGGGTCTTCTAAGACAGGTGCCCCTGTGATGTTCCTTGCTTAGCCTTGCACACAGCAAGTCTTTGTTTCATACCCAGGATGTTTTATCTCCTCTTGAAAATATAGAGTTTGCCCATCCTGTCAACTTGCATAGCTCCTATATACTTAGCAGTAATTTAAAATTTTCACAATTATTGTTCCTATTTCTACATTTCTTAGAAAATCCCTCTTAAAGTTCCTATTGCTCCCATCAAAACATATAACATTTATTATTCTTGCACTAGAAAATTGTGTCCTATATACTGGACATGATGCTAGGCATAGTGAATGTAAACACAAATTTCACATATTCCTCTGACATCAAGAACTTCAACCTAGGTAGAATATGATAAACCATTCTAAGATTACAGAGAAAGAGAGTGATTCCAATAATTAGAGTTCTAAGAGAGAAGAAGGCAAACTGAAATAAATAAAAGTGGAAAGGAAATGACACAAAATTTCTTCCTGGGGTAGTTGACATTGGAGAAGAATTTTCAAGGATGATTTGCTTCATGAAAAAAAATTGTAAAGTCTCAAACATACAAAGGGCTTGGAATGTATCATTCCATCTTCACAATGAGAAAAAGCTAAAGAAACTGAAAATTGATGATATTTCTTAATCCATCAGAGAATTGAGATAACAGGCAAAGTATCACCCCCGAAACTATAGAGACAAGCAAATACAGACAATCCCAGCTGAGATCAGGGTACCCTGCAGAAACCAGTGGAGGTCGGAAGTGGTGGTAACACTTAAATGTAGTCACACCAGTTTCTCACACTGAATAAGGGAGGAAAATTCCTTCCTTCATAATTTGGGGAAAAGAGGAAAGTAATTGTTTTGAAATATGTCAAACAAAAGTGACCATTTCAAAATATTCTCCATGCTCTCTTAACAAAAGATTGCTTTCAAGGAAAATACTTGGCCAGATCCTTCTCTGACCTGAAGAAATGCCAACCATAAAAGTCCAGTCTCATTCAACTGTTCTTTTTTCACATAAGGAGATAAAAAACATGCAACTAAGGTCACACTGCCAAGGAACACAGAGCCACTAGAATTCCTGAGATGTAATCATAAGATTATAGAAAGCTACCTTCCCTAACACCTATCACTTCCATAACAGGAGTTACAAAAGAGGTAATAGGCCAACATGTCATTGAGACCCAGCAGCAGAGACTCAGAAAGGAGGGCCGACCGTGAGGGGAGTGATTGTTCTTGCTTCACACACCTGAAACAATTCACTCCTGGAGGGCCTTGGTCGTGCACGAAATGACAGTCCCTGGTTCATGATATACCATCACAATCTCAGGCTGTGTTGCTCTGTCCCTAGTGGTTTCTCTTATACTCCAGGTTACACAGAACCTCCATCTAGCTTCTATTGACAACTCAGAGTCACTACTACCCTACTGAGGAAGAGGAGTGATATCAAAGTATAGGGATGACCGTGGATAGATAGGTATAGATTTGCAAGGAGCTGATTCTTCCCTCAACTGTTCCAGGGACCTTCCCCTAAACTGACAGGTGGTAACCCATTCAGCTGTGTACAGTGGGGATATAGGAAAACCTCTTGGGCACTCTCCATTTTACTTCTCAGTAAAAAAAAAAAAAAAAACGCTGAGAGAGGACAAGATGCTGATGGTAATTAAGAAACGGTTTTTAGAGAAAGTAAAAAATAGAGAAGCAGCAGCTAAAAGAAAGTTAATCCTCCCTCTTGCTGCTAAATACAGCAAACATTAGCCATAGCCCAACTCCTAGCTATATTAACATAAATGATCACATTAAAACCTTATTGAAACCTCAGTTTCATTACCAAATACAATTGTTGTGGTTTTACACACACACAAAATTGATTAAATAGGAAATATTAAATAATTAATGTTTGCTAATGGGAAAGGCAGACAACATTCATGAACAGATGAGCTAGGCACAGTGGTGCACGCCTGTAATCCCAGCTTTTTGGGAGGCTGAGACAGGAGAATCGCAAGTTCAAAGCCAGCCTCAGCAACAGCAAGACGCTAAGCAACTCAGTGAAACCCTGTCTCTACATAAAACACAAAATAGGGCTGGGGATGTGGCTCAGTGGTCGAGTGCCCCTGAGTTCAATCCCCAGTACCAAAAAAAAAAAAAAAAAAAGCAGAACAGATGAGTAATGTGAACAGCGATATGAAGGCTCTAAGAAGGAATCAAACTACTAGAAAAAACAAATAAACAAAACAAAAAGAAAAAATCCTAACACTATAATATAAATTAATAAAGCTTAAGATGGTCTCACCTGTACACTGAGACAAGAAGAAAATCAGTGGGCTTGAAGATATGGCAAGAGTATTTACCTTAAATAAAATGCAAAAAGAAAAATGTAGAATTATAGGACATAAGAATTATAGGATAATTACAAAAGGTTTAACATAAACATAACAATCTGATGGAGCATATCTTAAGGGAAAGAAAGAAAAAAAGGGAGAGAGAGAAGAAAGGAAAATAGAAGCAAAATATTTGATGTTGTAACAGCTAAGAATTTTTCAAAATTAGTAACAGACATTAACCACAGATCCAAGAAACTTAGAGAATAATAAGCAGGACAAAACAAATAAACAAAAGACAAACAAAAGTAACAAATATTATAACCAGGCCTATCATATTCAAACTGCAGAAAAGCAAAGCCAAAGACAAAATTTTGATAGACTTCAGAAGAGAGAAATGCCTACTCTATGGAAAAAATAGAAAAAATTAGTGCATGATATTTATAATGTTGAAATAAAAAGTCCACCAACCTAGAATTTCATATTAAATGAAATAATTCTTCATAAGTAAAGAAATAAAAACCTTTTCATAAAAAGAAATTTAAAAGATGATTTGTCACCTACAATTCTGCCTTACAAGAAATGTGAAATAAATCCTTTAGATAAAAATTTTTAAAAAGTTACCTTTAGGAACTTGAATTTATCAAAAAATAAAATGACATCAGAGAAGTGATAAATGAAGGTAAAAGAAAACATTATATTTCTCTTGTTATTTGATAAATAATAGATCTAATATTAGCAGTAAAGTTGCAACAAAGTGTGGAGTGATTGTAGCATGAAATGAATAATAGTGATGTTATAAGGGATGGGAGAAAAAAAGGAGAATAGTCATTTATAAAGCCACTTATACTGCCTGTGAAACAGTCATAGTATAACTGAACATGGACTCAGGTTAATTATAAATATGTATAGCAAGATCTAGGGCATCCACTAAAAAATTTTAAAAAGAAGATTTTTGATATTCTAAGAGAATTTGGTAAAATGCTCAAATCAAGCCATAGAAGACAGTAGAAAAAAGGAAGATAAAAAATAAGGACAATGATTAAAAGACCATTGCAAACATGTTAGATATCAATCCCATTATATCAATAACTATTTTCAATATGAGTGATCTAAATACACATAATTAAAGACAGACTATTCAGGTATATTAAATAAATAAATAGTAAAGACTGAACTATATGTTATCAACAAGAACTTCAAATATAAAAACTCAGATACATTAATGTAAAGTGATAGGTAAAAATGTTTCCTACTATTACTAATCAAAATAAAACTAAATTAACTATATTACTTCAAGCACAGTTTACTTCAAAGTAAAGGAATTCATAAAGGATTAAGTAAAGAGCTTTTCATAATGATAAAGGGAACAATGACTCAAGATATAACAATTGTTTATGCATATGTGCCTGCAAAGGGAACGTCAAAGTTCACGAGGCAAAGCTGATGAAAGTACAAAACGAAATAAAAGACCCATAGTATAGTAAAATACTTTGAAACCCTCTAATAGCTATTGACTGATCCAACAGCCAGAAAATCAGTAAGCACGTAGTTGAACTGAGTATCACTATCAATCAACTGAATCTCATTGATATTTGTAAAAGACTATCCAACAGCCCAAGTACACATGCTTCCCAAGTTCACTGGGGATACACACCAAGATAAACCATATTGTAGCCCATAAAACAAATTTAAAAGAATAGACATCATGGACTGTACGATCTCAAACCACAGTGGAATTTTACTAGAACTTAATAACAGATATATAGCTGGAAAACCACAAATATTGGAGATTAAGTGACACATATCTAAAGGATAAATCTCAAGAGAAAATTTAAAAGATTTTGGATTAAATAAAAAGATACAATTTATACCAAAAATTGTGAGATTAAAAAAAAAGCAGTGCTAAAAGGGGAAGTTCATAGCATTGAACTCATATTTTATAAAACAGGAAAGATCTAAACCCTACAATGTAAACTTCTACCTTAGGTAACCAGAGAAAGTACAGTGATGTAAATCTAAAACAATCACAAGAAAAAATATTAAAATTAGAGAAGAAATAAAATTGAAAACAAAATTAATAGAGAAAAATCAATGAAAACAAAAGCCAATTCCTATATAAAATTGATAAAATTAATACAATTCAAACCAGTCTCTTCAATTAAAAACAAGAGATACAAATTATTAGTATTGATAGTGAAATAGAGCTCATCACCACTGATCCTATTTACACTAAAAAGATAATTAAGGAATAAATACTATTGACAGTCAATGACTACAAATTGGATAAGTTAGATATCATGGACCAATCTCTTGAAAAAACAATCTACTAAAACTCACAAAACAGAAATAGATAATCTGAATAGGAAGCATTATTAAAGAAATTAAATCAATGATTAACAAAACAGAAACGCCATGCCCAGTTTCACTTGGGAATTCCAACAAACATTTACAAAAGAATTGAGTAATAAGATATTCATTATGATCCATTGTAAAAAAAAAATGTAAAGAACTGCCCAACATATGCTACAAGGAATTACCCTCATATAAAATCAGACCATTAGAGTTCAAGAAAGGAAAGCTCCAAATAAAAAAAAAATCCTCAACAAAATGTTAAACAATTGAATCCAACAATATATAAAAAGAATTATAAATCACTACCAAGTGGAATTTATCCCAGTAATGCATGCTTCGTTTACCATCTCAAAATCAATATAATAAATGTTATATATTATTATATAATATTAATCATAACAGGCTAAAAAAGAAAAATATAATTTTAGCAGTTGAGGAAGAAAGAGTTGTCAAAATCAACACCCATTTGTGATAAGAAAAAAATATCTTAGCAACTAGTAATAGAGAATTCCTTCAACTTGATAAAGGACACTTGTAAAATCTCTACAGCTAACATCACCCTTACTAGTGACAAAACAGATGTTTTCTTCTAAGATTGAAAAAACATGGACATGTCTACTTCATTGTTCCTACTTACTATTGTACTAGAATTCCTACTTAATTCAATGTGAAAAGAAAATAAAAGATACATATTGGGAACAAAACAATAAAACTGTAGATAGCATGGTGATGATGATGATGGTGATGATTTGTTATTATTATTTGCCATTTCTTGGGATTTCCACAAAGATAAAAATCCTGAAACTGATGAGCAAATACAGCAAGATTATAGAATATAAGAAAACATATTAAAATATTGACTTTCTATATACTAGCAGTGAGAAAATTGGAATTCATATTTCATAACACAATGCCATTTATTCTGAAAAAGTAAGTAAAATAAGCAAGTAGAAATTCTTAGGTACAAAAAAATCTAATATGTACAGGATGATATGATGAAATCTATAAAACTAATAAAAAATCTAAGATCTAAATAAATGAAAGACATTCCATACTGAAGGATGGGGATACTTGCTATTTTTTTGTTAGTTTAGTTCTTCCCAATTTTATTTATAGAGTTAATGCAAATTCTAACAAAATCCCAGCAAGTGATTTTGTAAATATTTACAAAATAATTCTTAAGTTTCCATGGACAGGCGAAAGACTCAGAATAGCCAATAACACTAAAGACAAAGTTGGGGGACTGACATCACTTGATTTCAAGATATATTATCCAGTGACAGTAATCGAGACAGCATAATATTAGCAAAGAACAGCCAACTCATTTGATGGAACAGAAAAAAAGCCCAAAAAATACACTCACAGAAATATAGTCGACTGACTTGATCTTTGAGGAAGTAAAGGCAACTTAATTGAGAAACGGTTTTTCAGCAAGTGTAGCTGGGGCAATTGGATGTCCATGTGCAAATACATACACATTCATAAATCTAGACAGACCTTATAACCTTCCCAGAAATTCATTCAAAATAAATCAGACAGAAATGTAAAACCCAACACTGACACAAGGAGAAGAAAACAGAAGAAAAATCTAGGTAACATTGTATTTGGCAATGAGATTTTAGATATACTGCTGAAAGCCTAATCCACGTAGGGAAAAAACTCCTTTATGAAAAATATTAAGAGAATGGAAAGATATGCCATAGCCTGGGTGAAAATATTTGTAAAACACATATTTAATAAAGCACTTGTACTTACAATAGACAAACTCAAAATTAACAAGGAAACAACACAATTTAAAAATTAGCAAATTACCTGAATAGACACCACACAAAAAAGGTATACATAGGGCAAAAAGAAAGTATGCAGATGACAAACACATGAAAAGCTACAACATTATAAATCAATAGGTAATTATAAATTTTTAGAATAATCAGTTGCCTTTATACACTTATTAGAATGGCTATAATCCAGAAATCTTCTAATACTAAATGCTGATGGGAATTTGGAACACTGGTAATTCTCATTGTTGATGGAAACACAAAATATAAACATAACTTTGGAAGATAGTTTGGCAAATAGTCTTATATGATGCAACAATCATATTCCTAAGTGTATATGGAACTGAGTGAAAAACAGATCCACATAAAAACTGCACATGAAGATTTCTACAAATTGCCAAAAACTGAAGATGTCCTTCAATAGATGAACAGATAAGAAAACTATTGCATATCTCCAAAATGGAATGTTATTTGGTGATAAAAGAAAACAAGCTATCAGGTTAAGGCAATACATGTCATGCATTTTCCTAAGTGGAAAAAAAATAACACTGGAAAGGCTGTAATGCTAAATGATATTCTCAAAAGGAGGGAGAGAGTGATGAACAGGTGAAATTGTTAGTGTATCAAAACTTTTCTGTAAGATACTATAATGTTAGGAATATGAAATCATGTATTTATTAAATTTCATAGAACATACAATACATATAGTGAAACAATGTAAATTGCAGACTTTAATAATAACTGTACCAACCAATAATTAATTGTAAGAAATATAGGACATTAATTCAAGATGTGTGCTACAAAATGGTAGATCACGGGTTATGTGGGTATCCTCTATGATTTGTTCAATCTCTGTATATTTTTACTATTCTAAAAATAAAGAGGATTAGTTAAAAAAACAAACATGATGTCTATTTCCAGTTGAAAGAAGAATTAGAATATAGCTGGCTTAGTAGGAAATTTAAGTTGTTCGTATAACATCATGGTTCTCTACTAAGGGTTATTTTACTCCCCAGGAGATACAGAGGGTCTACAAATGTCATGGCCAGAATATAGGCATGAAGTAGGTAAAGGTCAGGGCTGCTTCTTACATCATCTTACAATGGAACTTTACAAGAGAGTATTATCTAGCCCTAAATATGCATATTTATTGGAGTGGTTAAGAAAATTGCAGCCAAAGTGATGTGTTTTTGGAGGCCCAGGGAAAAAGAACTAAGCAATAGATAATTTGAGCAATCAAGTTAAAAATATTGAAGTTACTCTAACACTATGGAGATATCTTAAAGAATTATATTATTTAAATTCACATTTTTTAAAACAGTCTATGGTAGCAGCAAAGAACAGCTTTTCTTACGCTCAGCGCCTCGACATTCCAACATGTTCTGATTAATTATGTTGCAAACTGTTACTAATAATTCAATCAGTCTTTTCAAAAAGGAACACACAATAAATGAATTGAAATTACCCTCTAACAGTACCACTCCATTCACTAGCACCAACCCATGTCTTTTCAGAAGAAATGTTAGAGACTGGGACAAAAGTCTCTTATTCCCAAGTAACGTGGGAGTATGACAGTAGTGGTAGGTGGAGGTCTGTTCATAACCAATGATACAGAATAAAATTTGGAAAGAAATGTCAAAGTGGAAGAGTAATTAAACTGTTTCTTTTATACACTTATTGTTCTAGGTGACTGTTCATTTGTTTATCATTTTAGATATTTTGGCATTTTCTATGTAGACGATCATGGCTCTGGCATGTAGGGGTAGTTTTCTCTCCCTTTTCAATTTGCCTGTATTTCTTTTTTATTGTCTTATTAGAGTGGCTAGAAGTTCTGGTATCATATTTAAGAGAACAAAATATTTGCTTGATCCTGAACATCTAGTCTTTCATCATTTGGTATTTGTTAGCTGTAGGGTTTTTTAAAACTGTTCTTTATCAAGTTAAATAAGAACTCTATTTCCTAATCTGTGGAGAATTTTTAATGAGTGTTAATTTTTTTCTCGAATACTTTATCACATCTATTTTCAGATAGTTTTTATTTTTTTAACCTGTTGTTATGATTGATTACATTTTATATATTTTTCATTTGTTTAGAGAGACTTTATAATTGCTTCATTTTTATTTTTTATTTGGTCTTATTAGTTATACATGACAGAATGTATTTTGATGTATTATACATATATGGAGTATAACTTCTCATTCTTCTGGTTATACATGATGTAAAATTACATTGGTCATATATGCACCATCTATGAATTGGATAGTAATGTCCAATTCATCCTACTATCTTTCCTATTCCCATTCCCTCACCCCTTCCTTCATTCCCCTTTGTCTAATCCAAAGTACTTCTATTTTTCCCAAACACCTTCCCATCCTCTGTATTGTCAGTTAGCATTTACATATCAAAGAAAACATGGCATTTGGTATTTTGGGGATTGGCTTATTTCACTTAGCATGATGCTCTAAAGGTTCATCCATTTACCAGAAAATGCCATCATTTCATTCTTTTTATGTCTGAGTAATACTTCATTCTGTATATATACCACATTTTCTTTATCTATTCATATGTTAAAGGGCACCTAGGTTGGTTCCATAGCTTAGCTATTGTGAATTGATCTGTTATAAACACTGATGTGGCCACACCACTGTAGTATGCTGATTTTAAATCCTTCGGGCATAAACCAAGGAGTGGGATAACTGGGTCAAATAGTGGTTCCATTTCAAGTTTTCTGAGGAATCTCCATATCTTTCACTCTGCACAAAACTCAACTCAAAGTGGATCAAGGACTTAGGCATTAGACCAGATGCCCTGTGTCTAACTGAAGAAAAAGTAGGCCCAAATCTACATCATGTTGGCTTAGAAACCAGCTTCCTTTACAAGACTCCTAAAGCACAAGAAGTAAAATCAAGAATCAACAAATGGGATGGAATCAAACTAAAAATCTTCACAGCAGCGCAAGCCTGTAATCCCAGCATTTAGGGAGGCTGAGACAGGAGAATCGCGAGTTCAAAGCCAGCCTCAGCAACAACGAGGTGCTAAGCAACTCAGTGAGACCCTGTCTCTACATAAAACACAAAATAGGGCTGGGGATGTGGCTCAGTGGTCGAGTGCCCCTGAGTTCAATCTGCAGTACCAAAAAAAAAAAAAAAAAAAAAATCTTCACAGCAAAGGAAACAATCAAGAATATAAAGAGAGCACCTACAAAATAGGAGAAAATCTTTGCCAACTGCACCTCAGAGCATTAATCTCCAGGATATACAAAGAACTCAAAAAACAACACCAACACAACAAATCACCCAATTAATAAATTGCCAAAGGAAGTGAACAGAAATACAATTGGTCAATAGATGCATAAAAAACACATCTCTAGCAGTTAGAGAAATGCAAATTAAATCTATACAGATTTCATCTCACTCTAGTCAGAATGACAATTATCAAGAATATAAGTAACAAATGTTGGAGAGGATGTGGGGAAAAAGGCATACTCATACATTGCCAGTGGGACTGAAAATTGGTGCAATCACTCTGGAAAGAAGTATAAGCGCTTTTTAAAGCGATCCTTATTATATCTGATATCTACTCATTCAATTCATTTTGGTATTCACATCTGCTCACTTTCTTCCTCATTCAGTTTGTGATTTTCCTGGTTCTTGCTATAATTAGTGATTTTTGATTATAGGTTTAAATATTTGTTCCTAGTTAGCCTTACATCTTTCAGAATCTTATTTTTTATTGTTCTCACATTGTTGAGTTTAATTTTTGTTTTGATTGTTAAAATTTTTTGTTTTAAGTGGGAGAATCTATGAAGATTAATCTCATTTCTTTGGAACCAGAAGTTTCAATTTCTAGTTTTGTAAGATATTTTTGCTTTTAGAAATTTGATTGATCAATTTCTATGTCCCATTCTTCTCAAATATCAATCATTTATTTTGTGAATATATTTAATGCATGTATTTTATATTTTATTTCTAGTTTACTCAATATTTGCTGTCTGCATCTGAATCTGGGATGTAAATCTGAATTTTTTGGCTCTTGTTGGTAATGCCTGCATTTTTATGTATATGCTTTGTACGTTTTAGCAATCTGCTTATTTTCCCTTAAAATTTACCATTGAAATTTTTTGATAACCTCTCTGCATGTGATTCTCCACAGAGGATTTTCATTTGCTTCTATATTTGGAATGGTTCCAGTGACCCTTCCACCCAAGGACCATTTAATTATAAATTTTGAGTTTTAGGTTTTAAGCTAGTCAATTTGTGACGATTTGAGCTGTAGATATTGAAGGCGTAAGTTTAGCATTACTAGTTCACTGGAGTGATATCTTTTCTTTCCACAAAGTATCAAGTTTGAAAACAGGCAAAGTCCATTGTTTTGGAAATGCTTGGGTAGTAGACATTTGTATTTACCTGTTTTAAGGATGATTTAGACTTTTGTGTTTTGATTGAACAGGACAGTGGTTTCCTTTACTATATCCTGTATCCCGGTGACATGAAACATCATGTCCATCTGTTATAGCAAATGTTCTCAACATAGAGAAAACTGGCCTCAGTGTGGCTTACTTAGCTGTTTTCTTTCTTCTTATTTGTGTCATTAAGTAATTTTTTTCTACTTCACTGATTTAAAATTAAAACATTTTTCTTTTTGTTTTTCAAAAGTGGGTATAGTCAATCTGTTCCATCATACATTATCCTTATCATTTTAAAAAAGTCTATCTTGACCTATGAGGATGCTAGCTAGTTTTGCTTTTTGTTTGTTACTAATTGAAGAATTTTAAACAAGAAATTCAATGCACACTCCTATGTAAATCTTACAACATTAAATCCAAAAGCCATTGAAGGATTTAGAATATAACATCCCCCAAGAAAAGGAGAATGCCATCCCCCAGGGAAGAGGAAGGACAATGGGTTCCAGGAGAGAGAAGGTAAACATTAGGCCCTGGACTTTCATCCCTTTCCAGTGACAATGAGGAAGGAGGTCAAAATTAGGTTCTGGGCTCTAGTCTTTCATCCTTTCTTAGTAACAATGAGTCCTGGAGGGGAAGGCAAACAAATGGGCTCTGGGCTCTGGATTTTTATCCCAGTAGCAGTGAGTTTAGAGCTTTCACAACTGTTTCCCTGAGTTAGATTTTTAATCTGCACAACTAGTTGCCTGACTGCCGTTCAGCATGTCCCAAGTCTCTAATGATGAAGTCACACTAAACATTCTGCTATGTTTAACTCTCATTAAGACCTATAAAAACAGACCCCTCTTGTAACCAGTTGCCATTTTCTCCACTGAAATTGTGCCATTCCATTGCTGCTCAATAAAGACAGCTTGCTAGTCTGAGGTCTGCTCCCGTTTTTGGTTATTTTTGCTTACAGACATGGTCAAGAAATATTGGGGAAAAAAAAACCTTAAAAAGATTATATCTACTTTTAGAAAGGTACTTCCCTCTTGCTTTCTATGAAGAAAAATAACACTTCTTTCAATAATAATAGCTCCATTTTATCCTCCAGCTATATTCCATATTCTTAGAGAAAAGTCAGAGAACAGAAAAAAATCAAAAGAATTTTTTAAAAATATAAACCAGTTATATTAAGCAGCAGCTAATTTACATTTTGCACCTTCTCCTTTCCTAAATGTTTATGTGCTAAATTTACTCTAAAATCCCCGAGTTCAAGATCCCAGTACATATTTAATTTATAAGAACTACATTGTTGACTAGTTTTTTGGAGATAATTTGTAGTCAATTCTGAGCCTATAAAATCTATAAAGAAGCAAGATTGCTACTGCAAATATATCCCTCAAAGTGCAATGTCTAGATGATATCGCCTGTGTGATTATTGGAATAGTTTTGGCATCTGAAAACTGATTATATAAGATTTTTCTTGCAGAAGTGCTTTCAACTTAGAAATAAAACTATTTAAAATTATATTCATATATTGTGTTAGTCAGTTTTTCATCACTGTGTCCAAAATACTGAACAAGAACAATTTAGTAAATGAAAGGTTTACTCTAGCTCAAGGTTTCAGAAGTTCAGTCCATGGTCAGCTGGCTCCATGGCTCTGGAGCCAAGATGAAGCAGAACATTATTGCAGAAAGGCATGGAAAGGAAGAGCTACGCAGTTCATAGGGGCAGAGAAACAAACAAAGGGAAAAAGGGGTTGCAGGGAAGATAAACCCATCCAGGACACTCCTCCAGTGACCTAGTCCTACCCCGCTATCCCACCTGCCTACAGTTAACATCCAGTTAGTCCATTCAAACTAGGACTGACTCAATTAGGTTATAGCCCATAATCCAATCATTTCACCTCCTGCATTAACAGAGGAGCTTTTGAGGGGCAGCTTGTATTCAAACCTTAATATATGATAGTTAATAAAATAAGTACCCTACTATAAAGATTAATCCTTTCAACAAGTATGTACTGATGAAGCCAAAATTAAAGATAGGTAGTCAGAACAGAGGCCATGTTGGGTCTGGGAAGTTGGAGAGGGATTGAAATGCTAATGCCTTCAGAGCTCTTCCTCTACTCTTATCAAGATAACCTGCCCCTGCTCTAACCTGTTGCTAAAGTAACGTATCCCTCCTTACAGGGAGTTATAAAAGTTGTTAATTATGCCCCTTTCTAGCCCAGATGACTCCACCTTGGCCCCTCCACCTCATCTGTTTCTCAACTTTTGGCCATCCCACCCAGCGTCTCCTGGGCCTAGTCATGGTAAGCAGGAGAAGAGAGATAAGGGGAAGAAAGCAGGAGAACAAAGGAAGCCTAGGGCATATGAAAAAAGGCAGAACACGCTCACTTCTTGGGATACCAGGATACCAGCTCTGGCTCCCTTCTCCCTCTTGGGAGAAGTCTATGTTAACCATTTTTAAATAAATCCTGCTTTATATGCTTACCTCAGCATGCTTCTCTAATGGTATACTTCAACATGTGAGGAAGCAGGACTTGTCACCTATAACCAGTGGTATCAGACATAAATTTATGCTGGATACTCGTGATTGGAAGGGAACATAAAGCCCTGAGTTAACAGAGCTTGAGCCCAGTGGGTGAGTTTATAGATATTTATTTAGTAGCAATTATGCCAACACAGGTATTACCAAATATTTTTAAAATGTTAAACATCTAAATACCTAGTTTTCATTCCAGCATTCTAATAAAAAATTTGTAAAAATTTCACTTAAGCTACTAGCATCTAAATATAGTGAACAAATAAGTGTTCTTTTCTTGGTCAGATTGAAAAAAAATCTGATTAAATAAATGTTCTCATGGAATTTTTGTATTTTCACAGTTGATTTTTTCTAAATAGTAATATATATGTGCTATATTAACTTTCTTAGCACCTCAACCCACTGTTCTTTGTCATGTTCAATATGTCACTGGAAGTCATCTTAAAAATGACACTAGTGACCTCTTATTAAACAAACGATGTTGCACTGTTTCTCTTTACCTGAATTACTTCCAAATTACACTATGTTTCCAAATTATCATGCATTATATTAATCCTGCAAACCACACAATTATACTTGTTAAAGCATATCACTTTATGTCACCCCCATGAAGCAAAATCCCTCTTTGCTTTTCCATATCAATAAAGGTATATTTTTAAAACAGAAAAACAGCCAGGAATTCCAAACATATAGATAATTAGATTTAGAAAGGCCATGCAGAAATGGAATCTACACAAACTAGCTAGAGTTCCTAATGGCTCCAGAGCCTAAAGTATCATCAGAATAGAGGAGCTCATGGAAGCTACAGTGCTAACCACAAATGGGCTTCCAGATGGCTGAGGTTGGTATCCAGCTGGGGGTGCGAGAAAGAAGCAGTGGGGGAGTGGATGATTAGAACTCTGTGCTTTATTCTTGGGTCACCTTAGAAAGTTGTATGTCGTTGTTTTCCAAGAATTAAATGACACTGAAGCTGGTTTTGTCTGCTGATGCAGAAAGGACTCTGACAAAACTGAAGACAGGAAGAGAGGCCCTGTTCTCCTCTGACCTTTTCATCTTATACCATTATCTTTCAGTCAGTAAAGAAAATGTTTTTCTTATCAAGGACTGAACTCAGGAGTACTCGACCGCTGAGCCCCATCATCAATCCCATTTTTGGTGTTTTAGAGACAGGGTCTCACTGAGTTGCTTAGCACCTCGCCATTGCTGAGACTGGCTTTGAATTCGCGATTCTCCTGTCTCAGCCTCCTAAAGTGCTGGGAAGAAATCTTTTATATGGAGTTTGTAGCCGGGCACGGTGGCACACGCCTGTAGTCCCAGCACTTTGTGAGGCTGAGACAGGAGAATCACAAGTTCAAAGCCTGCCTTGGCAACAGCGAGTTGCTAAGCAACTCAGTGAGACCCTGTCTCTACATAAAATACAAAAAAACAGGGCTAGGGATGTGGCTCAGTGGTTGAGTACCCCTGAGTTCAATGCCTGGTACCAAAAAAAAAAAAATATATATATATATATATATATATATATATGGAGTTTGTCGTCATTCATCCCCAATATCATATGGTGTGTTATAAAATTGGTGAGCCTGGTACTGACAGACACTATCAGCCACACTTTACCCCACTTATGAGAAACCTTTGTTTCCAGATTATCCTCCTATCTAAAGCATCACCTTGTAATTCTCTATTAAATTATTCTCTATCACCAGAACACATTTAAACTTTCTCATTAAGTTCCTTATATCATGATATTTTGTATCTCTGAAGTACAGTCCTGTTCCTTTACCATCATTAGCAAATAGTATATATTAATCCTTCAGTTCTGTTAAATTTGATTGCCTAGAAATGTTTTCCTTATGCCCCCAGTTAACCATTCTTTGCATGGTGCTTGACATAGAGTCCATGGGAACCTCATGTGTTAAGTGGATTGAGTCCAGTTTTTAGTCTACATTTGTGTCTCTCTCAGGATTACTATATTCTGCTTCCTCAAAATAATTATTGTTATGCTAATTGTGTCATTCCTTAAGTTCCTTCAGGGTAGAAATGATATTTTACTCTTGTCTGTAGTCCCCAGATGTTAGGTGCTTATTAACTGATGGAATTTCTGAAATCGATGTATACAAAGATAGAAAAAAATAACAGATCTTATGAATATATGAATTTTAAATTTAGAAAGGCAAGAAGCTTAACTAGCTTCTTCATAATATGAATTTTAGTTTTTGTACTTTGCTTTGCTGCTCTTCAATTTGATTAGTATTTAAGAGATAAAACTAATTTTCATCAGCCCCAGATGTTTGTTTGACATTTGAAAATTATAAGACATTTCTTTAATTATTTTTTAATCAATTATCGTCCATAAGCAGAAAACTGAAAGCTCCTCTCCTCAATTATGGGGCAATTCCAATATGTTCCTCTTTGGAATCTACCTCTGGCTCTATAGAGAAAGGCTATCCTTGTCAGTACTACTGCCTCCTGCCCAAACATAGCAGAACACTGACTCTGACCACCTTTTCATTGTTTTTGATCTGCAGATGATCCGTGTCCCCAGGAAAATCTGAACCTCTGAATTGCCTATTAGCACTGAAGTTGATAAACAATGTTTCAGTGCTTTAACATCATTAATGATTTCAGATTCTGTTTCATTCAGAAGAAATGAAATTATCTTCCCTCACTAATATTCAGAATTACTTATGTTAACATAGTAGTCATAGGAGCTGGTCGTGGTTGTACACACCTTTAGTGTTCAGTGACTTGGGAGACTGAGGCAGGAGAATCTCAAATTCAAGGCCAGCCTCAGCAACTTATGGAGGCCCTTAGCAATTTAATACAAGACCCTGTCTCACAATGAAAAAAAATTTTTAAATGGCTGGGGATGTGGCTCAATGGTAAAGAGCTCCTGGGTTCAATCTCCAGTACCAAAAAATAAAATAAATGTTAAAAAAATATTGCTCATAGAAAAGTCACTTTTAAAACAATTTCAGTGATAAACCTAACTTTTTAGTATGCTGACTCAGTAAATAAGCATCTGAAATATTAATTTAAAATATGCTACAGATAAGAGCAAGCAATTATCTGATATTCTGCTGGATTATAAACACTACAAGTGCAGGAATGTTTGCTGTACTATAAATCATCAATCCATGATCTCATTGAATTAAAAATTAGTTTTCATTCATTTGTTTTTCATTATTATTTTGAGGCTAATCTAGTCCTTTTTGAATTTGCTGGTTAAAATACCAAACTAGAGAAGATATAAGTAATTAGAAATCATCAAATGCTAATTTTAAGATAATTATATTTTTAAATACATATTTGTCTTTATTGCTGTTTAAATCTCTAATATTCTACCTAATATAATAAACCTGTGTAAAATATGCGAAGCGAAAGATATTTCACAATACTCATTTAAGCAGATGAAAAATAGATAAAGCCAAGTGATTACAATAAGAAATGTCTATTTCAATCAATCCCTTAATTTGCCTTAAAACTCCATGTGGTATATTGATTTGTTTTTGACATCTGCCCAACTTCTTAAATTCAATGTGTTTTTATCAGTGGCTGAAACAAAAATAAGTCAACCCACATAACTGAATTTTTTGCAGTCATAATTGTACCTACAAGCCTAATGTTACATTTGGAGTCTTGTGTTTTAAAAACACATAACACCAAGATAAGACTTAGAGCCAATTTGAGAGTATTATTGGACAGGAAAGCATTCAAGTGCCTGCTTCTTTCTGAGAATATCAGCTGACAAATCTGTGATACCAGGTCTTGTCTCTTTGTGTGCTCTAATGAGCCTGCAAATGGTCTCTGAATTTAAAGTCGCTATGGTAGCCTTATTGGTCTGTAAATTCTGGGTATTTCTAAAGGGAACCACTAACAAAAAGGACAGTATTTATGGTGAAAATATGTCAAAGAAGTAGGTGTGTCACAGTGAGGTATATATCCAGGAGGAAAACAAAATTTTTCCTATAGCAATTGCAAGGCAAACTATATGGTTTGAGCATATTACAGGAGTCTCACCAAAGCTCAATCTTAAGTCTTAATTGTCAGAATGACAAGTAAAATTTTTTTTCTAAAAATATTCCACTAGACAACTTCTGCAAAAAAGTTTATATAAAAAAATTAATACAATTATCATATGCATTTTTGACCAAAAGCAGTCATATAAACTTTTCCACAATAGCAATAATTCTACATAAAATTAGAAAGCGATGAAATTAGTGACTGCAGAACAGTTACTGTGTACTATGTATATGATATTCTTTGTAAGACCTTTAATGCAATGTATTATACATGCACAATGTTACTTTTGGAGGGGATGGATTCCAGGGATTGTTGTTATTTCTATACTGTCAGACTTGACTTTTGCTTTAAATGGGCTAATTACATTTTGGCTATAACAGAGGGGAAATAATTGTTCTCTTCTTCTGCCCTCCACTCCCCTAGACTCCCCTTCCTCTCTCATCTCTTTCCTTCTCTCTATTCTTTTCTTTCTCTTCCATATCTTTCTTCTTTCTCTGCTCTCCTGTCTGTCTGTCCTTCTCTTTCCAAAGAAATAATTGGGTTCATTCTATAGAAAAGTACTTCCGAGAGGTTACCCTAGAGTCTGATTAAAAGGTACATTCTGATTCAGTAGGGCCTTGGAATTATTTATTTCTAAAATGTTCCCATCCCAAAGTGATGTCCATGTTGTTGGTCTGTCAACAACATGTGGAGTAGCAAGACCACTAACTTTAGTTTGGAAAGCACTAATCCAGGCACAATAATCCAAGTCAAGCAAGAAATCTTTTAAAACAAATTATGGAACATTCAGGATCAGATACCAAAATATAGATAATAGGGAAGAATAAATGAATAGAGTGGACAGAGAATAAATTTTTAATAAAAAGCAATAAGCAGCCAGCACCAGTCGTACAGACCTGTAATCTCTGCTACTTGGGAGGCTGAGGCAAAAGGATCACAAATTCAAGGTCAGTCTGGGCAATTTAGCAAGGCCCTGTCTCAAAATACAAACTAAGAAGTTTGGGGATATGCTCAGTGGTAGCATGCCACCGAATTCAATTCCCAGTACTGCAAGGGCAAAAGAAAAGGAAAAAAAAAAAAAAAAACACCA
Source organism: Geosciurus inauris (assembly GCA_004024805.1). Classification (NCBI taxonomy): domain Eukaryota; kingdom Metazoa; phylum Chordata; class Mammalia; order Rodentia; family Sciuridae; genus Geosciurus; species Geosciurus inauris. The sequence continues at coordinate 24,490 of PVHX01003381.1, forward strand.
GGGCAGTAAGGAAAAAGATAGTCTGGCAGAGCCAATAGCAAGGTTGATTTGTTTTGTTTTGTTTCTGTACTAGATAGTGCACACCTATTGTCAGAGACAGTTTATGTCACCAAATTGTAAAATTTGACACCAGGGAAGTGAGCAAGTATCCTGGAGTAATTTTCCATTCCTCTCTCAATCCTTAAATGCTTTGATTAAATTTGATATTCCTATAAAGATGTTTCTTGTGTTTCAAAGAGAAAAGGAAGGAAAAGGAGAACTGGGGATGTAAGAGATCTTAGATCAGGGCTACATAGGAGCACAGGGCAGGCCTGTTTTCCTGCTCAGCTTCTTTTCCATCTTCTCTTGGCCATAGACCTAAACTTTCCTTTGGTCGACTATCCTTTCCCTTTCCCACACCATCCTGCTGAAACTGTCACTGATTTCCACCTTTCCAATCCAGTAAAACTTGCCTTTCCAGGCATGTGGACCTTGCACAGTGTTACACAAGCACAGAGAATGATTAGAGCTAAATCATTCTAGTGGTGGGATTTATGGGAAATAAGCCTTTAATTCACATCACTGAGGTCCTTGCCCTTGTCTCTCTTCCTGCCATGGTATGAATGTTCAACTTTTATTTTACTAATTTTCTTCTTCTATTTATCTTGTCATAAGTTGAATAAAATTAGTTTTGCAAGTAAAGAATTAATACAGTATTATGTACTGGGGTTGACAATTTGACCTATTGTTTGGTAGCTTCTTACAAGCAACAGTCTGAGAGACATTCAGTATATAGAAATTGGCTTTTACTTAAATTCTTTGAGATGATAAATTCAAAGTTAAAAGCTCTTCTTACGTTCTATGTGAATACCTTGCATTCATTTAAATTAAGCTTATATATCTACCTCCTTCACCAAAGCTGAACTCTTCAAAGCCAAACTATGTCTTAATACTGTTAATATGTCATGCATTAAATTCTGTGCCAACCATCACGTAGAGGCTGGGTAAATGTGTATTTTTCCACAGTATTAAAGAAGCAGTAAAGATCAGACCTTTCCTTTTCTGTGTTTTCTAAAGAATGTCTCAATATTAGAATCATCACTTGCACTCATTTTTGATATTGTATAAATATTTGGTGTCTTTTGAAATGATCAGAACATGATATAGTGTTTTATCCTTAATCTTGAAAGTAAGAATTTTTTCTCATATTCAAAAATCCTCTGCATGTAATGCTCCAACTCTACAAAAATCAACAGAACAAAGGGCCCTTGAAGTGTATCAGAACATATTCAGAATTTTCAAGGACATTTTGCCACAATCAACATTCCTAGTATCTTAGCCAGGCGCGGTGGTGCAAGCCTGTAATCCCAGCACTTAGGGAGGCTGAGATAGGAGAATCGCGAGTTCAAGGCCAGCCTCAGCAATGGTGAGGCACTAAGCAACTCAGTGAGACCCTGTCTCTACATAAAACACAAAATAGGGCTGGGGATGTGGCCCAGTGGTCAAGTACCCCTGAGTTCAATCCCTGGTACAAAAAAAAAAAAATTCCTAGTATCTTTAAAGTCTTACCTGGTGAAAAGCATATGGTTGATAAAGGCAACATGTATGGTTTGTTACCTCAAATTGGGGATAGTGCTCAGTAATGAGGGCAGGTTGGACTCCCCCATGTTAGTTTGCAAAAATTTACCTGAGGGCAGGTACATGTTGCCCTGTGATCTTTGAGGTAATTTTAGGGAAGTTTTGAAAAATAGAATTTTAATTTTATGGAAATCCACTAAAAATCCTCATTCCAGTTAAATATCACTTATAATGGCTTCTTTGCTTAACTGTTATGAAACCGAATATTGATTTGATTGATTTGCATTCCCCTCACACACTCTCTATATATACATGCATATATATTTATACATTTCTTCACACATTTCTAGATTATACAGATAATATGTATATCCATGGCTTTTACAATGTATATACTATCAATGCATTATCTATTGATTTATTTATTGCTAATAGAATTTAGATAATAAAAGTCTTTCATATTTCCACTTAAATTTATAAATATGTCCAAATTCTGATTGAATAAAGTTTATATAAATAATTTCCTATGGAAAAAATGTTCCACTTTGAAAAGATGGACACAATCATACATATTATAAACTCACTGGAAACCAGCTATTCATCCATTCATATACACACACACACACAGAGTCACATATATATGTATATATAAATTTATAAAATAGGTTGATTAACACCATCTTCAAGGCATTCTTGCAAAGATGAAAAAATTTACATAAGATGTCTAGACAGTACATCTGTCCTTTACCATTTTTGTCGCCTCTCCCTCTTCCCTGCTCTATTCCCTTCCCTGTATATGAATACACATATAAAAATACACAAGTGCTCAACTAGGCACACACGTTTGTGCAACACATATGTGCAGAGAGCGATCTAGAAGACTGAACATTCTGCATGTGGTCTCTAAATCTTCAAAACATAAATATCAGTTGTTTAAAAATGCACATATTTCAAGTTTTCAATCCTCTGAAAGGGCTAAGAAGTATAGTTTTAAAGAATGGTATCTAAAAGAAAAAAGAATATAGAACATGAAAGGAGAGCCTTAGAATAGTCATTCAGTAGGTATATGGGATGGACTGATTGTAATAGGTAAGCACATAATCAGTATTATAAATTTTCCTTATAACCAAAATAAATAAGTAAGACTTTGAGATGTATTGTCTTACCTGGTTGTGTGGTTGTGCACTCCTATGGATATACATATTATCTGTATAATCTAGAAATGTGTAAAGAAATGTATAAATATATATGCATGTATATATAGTGTGTATATATTAACTGTTATGAAACCGATCAATAATCGGTTTCATAACAGTTAAGCAAAGAAGCCAATAAATATGTGAACATTTCTATTAAATAAAAATATATTTCTGAAATTATACAAATATATCTTTATAAGGCAATATTCTCCTTGAAAACATTTAATCAATAATACAAAATCATTATTCAAAATTTAACATTTCTGAGGTTATTATTCTATAAAAGCTAAAAATATTAACAGATCATATTTTGGTTTAATTATATATCTATAAACAGTAAGATGAAATCCTAGGTATTTCATTTAATGGTGATAAAATATATTAATTGATTTTTAACAACTCTTTATATGGTCTCTTTTTGGGGGAGGGGTGCTGGATTGAACCTAGAGGTGTTCCACCACTGAGTCACATCCCCAGTCTTCTCTATTTTTTTTTTTTAATCTTGTTGCCTAGCCTGGCATCAAACCTGCAATCCTCCTGCCTCAGCCTCCCAAATTGCTGGGACCATAGGAGCGCACAACCACACCTGGCTGGATGATATTTTTTAACATATCTAACATAAGACTTTCATTGGACAGAATAAAAATTGATATTTTCAATTCTCAAAGCATACAGATCATACTTTTTGTTATGGTAAGAACACTTATTTAAATACTAGATGTGAGAAAAAAGTTATATTTTGATTAACATTTATGAGATGAATTACTTATTCTTTCCCAAAGCAAAGGCCAACTAACTTTAGTAAGCAAGTACATCAGGGACAATTACAAATGGAAATGATTGTATCATAAACAATTCATTTTATCAAGCATTTTCAAATAAATTATTCAAGCAGTAGTGTTGTGTATAATGAAAGAGAATCTAAGAATCTTAGTCTGAGATTGTATGGGGTCTGTGAGACAATAGCACTAATGACAAAAGTTTTTGATATGGTATTTAGATAGAACTCTACTATTATGAGATCCAGCTAATTAGAATCAGCTGAATGAACTGAATAGGAAGGATACAATTTTTAAGAATATTTATTTAAAACAGAATCTTATCCTTGAGGTACCCTGGATTTATGATGTACTTAAATGGATTTCATGGAGAATGAGTATTCACACTCAAAATGTTACAGATAACTTTAAACATACAATTATTTGAGAAGATAATTTATAGTTTATAGAAAATTACTGAAGTGGTCCTTAAGTAATTAATAATGGTGTTTTAAATGCTGAGGAATAATAGTAGATATGAAAGCTTTTATTTTTATTTCATAACTTATTCCAAGAAACCTGTTGGTAATTAACAAAAGGAGTCAAACCCTAATCATTCAATGAGATCATATAAGAATTTTAAGAATAACACTAGATTTAAATATTAAGAATTATGTAACAACACCAAAAGATTATGATTAATAACTTGGACAGGAGTTAATAAAAGACAGTTAGACATAGTGTAGGTACAAATAGATGTAATTTTTTTTTTTTTTTTTTGGTCCTGGGGATTGAACTCAGGGGCACTTGACCACTGAGCCACATCCCCAGCCCTATTTTGTGTTTTATGTAGAGACAGGGTCTCGCTGAGTTGCTTAGCGCCTCGCCTTTGCTGAGGTTGGCTTTGAACTCACGATTCTCCTGTCTCAGCCTCCCAAAGTGCTGGGATTACAGGTTTGATGTAATTTTTAAATATACTAAATTATTATTTATAACTCAAAACTGAGTAGCAGTTAATTTTAGAATCCAGTAAGAATTTCTTTGGAGCTCTACAGCATCAAAGGCAATAATCCAGACACGAGAAAGAACTGAAAATTGTAAATTGTCCCAGTACTTTTATGACAGGTAGTGCTAGAACTACCTAACTTTAGGTCTGTGGTTTTAGGAAAAATAATTGAATGAATATTCCAATTGTTTAAGACAGTTTGAGGTGAGATATTCTGGGTTAGATATGAGGTATCTCCCAAAGTTCATGAATTAGACAATTCAGCAATGTTCAGAGTCGAAATGACTAGATCACCAGACGTGTAAGGTCATTAGTGAATTAATTCATTTGATGGACTGATAATTTGAATGGACAGAGATAGTCACTCTCTAGGCATGTGAAATGTGGCTGGAATAAGTAGGTCAACTAGATGTGTGAGCTCAGACTACATTCTCATTCTCGCTCTCATTCTCTCCCCCTCTCCCCCTCCCTCTCAACCCCTTCTCTCTCCCTCTTTTCCTCTCTCTTCTCCTTCCTAGCTGCCATGAACTGAACTACTTTCCTCTGCCATACCCTTCTGTCATGATGCTGTGTCCCCTCAGACCCAGAGCTATGGAGTTGAGGGACTATAGGCAGAACCTCTGAAACTGTGAACCCCAAATAAACTTTTCCTTTTCTAAGTTATTCTTGTCAGCCATTTTGGTCACAGTGACAAAAAGGTGATTAACACATGAGATTTTTCCAACTTTCAGTGAAAAACATCCCCAGTGAGTGCACTGAAATACAATTCATGCTGTCTTATATTGAAATATTCACAAAATTGAATTCCAAGTCTAACCATATTAACATTTCAAACACAGATGAGCAATATTTCATTAACAGTCTATTATGATTATTATCTGAACCAGAAATATAGATGCCTCTACTATAACTCAAAGTAAATGTCTAATACAATATTTAAAAACAACTACATATTAAAATGAGTAAAAACTGTTAAGGAGTTAGATATTAAGTGAATATAAAATGTAGTTTTTAGATATAAAGATAAAGGAGAGAGGTAGTGTTAAACATCAATATTCTAATTACTTGTGCTTATTTATTATTCTTTGGTCATTATTTAGAATTCGCAAAATTCATATTCTTTGATGACATCAATTTCATACACAATATATTCATATTAGTTCATTTGTACTTTTTCTTGAAGTTTTCATACCTATAATTTTGTAAAGAAAAAAATATAAATTTCAAGGGGAAAATATTTTTTTACTAACATTACTTTGATGTTGTGGTATTCAATATTGTTCATATATATATACCAAAATGAATATGTATTAAACATTTGATATATGATTGGGTTTTTTTGGAGGAGTTACCAGGGATTGAACTCAGGGGCAGTTGACCGCTGAGTCACAGCCCCAGCCCTATTTTATATTTTTTTTAGGGTCTCACTGAGTTGCTTAACACCTTGCCATTGCTGAGGCTGGTTTTGAACTCAGGAAGCTCCTGAGATGCTGGGATTACAGACGCGTGCCATTGCGCCCAGCTCATTGAGCTTTTAATAAACAACAACAACATATGGACATTCTTCACAATGAATTTTAATTCCATATAGGTCTACAGCATTTAATTGTATATAAGTCCATAGCATTTGTGCCTATTTTTTCCCCTCATGATCTTCTTAAAAGTTTCAGAAGTTAACCTTGAGTACTGAAAGAGTTTTAAGAAACAAAAGAAAAAAGTACAGACCAATGCTTGCAAAGAACATGAATGGACCCTCTATTTCCTTAACTACCGTCTTTATTTAGGCCATACACTTGCTTGCTTTTACACTGGCTTCTGAATATACTTCTCTGCATCCTGATGACAGTAATCTTTGGTTTAACCTAAATGCCCCACACAACACAAATACACATTGCATATAATAAGATAAAATTTACATTTGGTTGTGTTGCATTGGAAACTGTACATTTCAAAATATACTATAGCTCAATAAAAGTATCCTCATCATCTCTTCTAAATTTCATACATACACACAAGCACACAGATATCAATGCTTACAATTCCAAATGTTTTGCCTCACAGAGGAATCCCTGAGGTTGTGTTAGCAGAGAAAATGAAAAGTGACCAAAGAGGGTATGACTTGCACCAGATCACCTAGTTATTGAATCATAAAGACAGGAATATCACTTGGGACTTATGAAAGTTCAATTCTAAGCTCTTTTCTCATATTGTTGACCACAGTATCAATACAGCTTAGTAAATTTCCTATAACATTGGAATCAAGTTTCTTAAAGTGAATCTGTTTTTTACTATTCTCTGCTGATAATAAAATTTTTAAAAATCATCCATGTCATATTTTTATGATAGAAAAATTATTGCAAAATAAAACAGTATATTTAAAACAATCAGGGATAATAAGCCATATTCTAAGAAATATTTTAAGTGGTATAGTAGTAAAGAGATTAGTTAGCATTGCTAGTTTGTCATTACTTATAAGAAGAATTTACAAAGAAAAGGAAATTCAAATCAAGGACTTCTACTAGGAAAGACAAATTCTAATTTTTGTGATGAGTCATCTTCTTATTTTACTAAGCATCTTTGTAATGGTTCAGTTTGTTATGTTTAAACCTAAAATGCATAAGGTCTGTTTAGGCATCTAAGAGCCTAGCAACAAGAAGTTTGTTTTAAGCCATTTGTTACTTTGCTTGTAAAACAAACTCCTTTATATAGAAATGGAAAAACAAAACTGTTCTCTTATGAATCTTTTAATTTATCTTTCTGGCATTCCACTTGTTTCTCATTGAATTATTGTTAACATGTAAACTTTTCCTTAAGATTTTTTCTGGCATCCTTTGTGAAACATGTATAGAAAGTATGCATACATTAAAATGGAATTCTTATGTTAAAGTAATGAGATTGTACTGAGCATTCAGGAGACAATTTAGTGTAACTATCTGATCATATAATAGTAGGTAGAAAATAAAACCCATAGAAGCATTCTTCCAGATTCTGCCATGTGAAGAGCTTTAAAAACACACAAATCTGAGGCGGTTGGGGGAGTTAACTTATATAGTAATAGTCTCTTATCTACCAGGGTATGTTCCAAGACCTCCAGTAGCTGCCTGAAATTAAGGATGGTCCTGAATCCCCTAACCACCATTTATTTTTTTTCCAACAAATGCCTAGTAAAGTTCTAGGTACAGTAAGAGATTAACAATGATTTTTTACAATAGATTTTTGCAATTTCAGTATGCAATTCTTCTTTTCTTTTTAAATTTATAGGTTTTGGGTTTTTTTTTGTGTGTGTGTGTTTTTTTTTTTTTTTTTTTGGTTTTTTGCACTGAAAGGAAGAACTTCATAGCTTATCTGGCATGTCTGAGTTGCCAGCATTGTGATCTTATCCTTTGTGTCCATTCTTAAGTAAAATAGAGGTTATTCAAACACAAGTACTATGATTTCAAGACAGCCAATCTGACAACCCAGATGGCCACAAAGTGATTTACAGTGGATAACATATACTGTGTGAATATTCTGGAGGCATGATTCATGCCCAGGCAGGATGGAACACAATAATGGAAAGTTTTATGATGCCATGTAGAATGGCATGGCAATTTGAAACTTGTGAATTGTTTATTTCTGGAGATTTTCATTTAACATTTTCTAACCATAGAAATCCACAGGTCACTGAAATCACAGAAGGTAAAACTGCAAATAAGGGGAGGGGGGCCTCCTCTATCATATATATCTTAATATGAATGTTCAAAGAGAAGTTGAGGAAGATAGATGTTGAAAATGTTAGATCAGATATGGTGGCTATAGACTCATTTCTTCAGAACGATTTTATCCAAGCGTCTGTTATTCTTTCCCACAATAATGGGTTCCATAATGGCACCAAGCCCATGATCATCAATCTGCTTTTATTGCAGAACTTCTCCTCATATTAATTTCTACTTATCCTCATCCCAACTCAGGTCCAAAGAGTAAAGGATGAAATCAGACATCTGTTCAGTCAACACACTTGAACCATATTCATTGAGTGGCTCAGGTGAACGGCTATATATTTACAAATTTTAGGATGATATATTGGCAATTTTATTTTCCTTATCTGAAGAAGAACTTGTCAGCAAAGCAATTTTGTACCTAGAAAATGGAATTCAGGAATGTCAGAATGTATTAGAGCATCTAAAATAGAATTACACACCTGAGACCACAAACATTCTAATCTTACCTAACCCAGTCTTTCCTCAGTAGTTTTAATTTTTTCTAATGTAAAGGATTACTTTAAATTCATTTATTATGAAAATTATAAACAACTTTCCCTCATGGATTCTACTGAAATTTCTTTGTGAATTTTTAAACTTAACTGTATGGTATTTCAAGAGTGTTTTGGCAAATATAATATTCTACAGCTCCCCTCATCCCAACAAAATCTATTAAGCCTCTGTGTAAACTATGATATAAAAGTAACTTAATGCATTACTGCATTCACTAGAATATAAATTTCTGAACCTTAAAACAAAAACAAAATAGAGTTTAAATCTTAGTAAAGAAGCAAAGAAAATACAACACAAAATGATTTCCCTTAAAATAATCAGTAATTGAGATAAGTAATCTAATAAGGGTACCCTAAGAATATAAAAAAGTTGAAATTAAGCCCTCCCTACATTCATCTAGAGATTGTAAAAAGGATTGAGATTGTTAGTGACACCTTTGGTCATCATCAGAAAAATTAAAATTCTACCTAGAAGTAGATATTTCTAATTTAGATTATGGAATTCGCTAATAAAATATGAGTCATAATAAATAATTACTATTAAAAGTGAAAGTCATCCCAGCGGCTCAGGAGGCCAATGTAGGAGGATCATGAGTTCAAAGCCAGACTCAGCAAAAGAGAGGCTCTAAGCAACTCAGTGAGACCTTGTCTCTAAATTAAAAATCCATAAAAGGTCTGGGGATGTGGCTCAGTGGTTCAGTGCCCCTGAGTTCAATCCCTGATTTAAAAAAAAAAAGTGAAAGTAAAAAATTTTAATATATTTAGACAATCTTGAATAAATCCCATATTACAATTACCAAATAACAAACATAAAATTTTTATATAGAATGATGAAGGATATATAACATAGAATTTAGAAATGAACAAGGAAAAAGGAATTATAAAAATGGTTATTAAAGGGGTTAAAAGTAAATTTTAGAAATATATCCATTGAATTGGATTAATTAATGCATATCTTTAAAATAGACATGGAGAAATTTAGCCATACTATGAAATAAATATGAAAAAATACTCATCTGAAAAAAATTCCTTGGGGAGAGATAGGAAATGAAAAACGTGTTTAGGATGTATTCCAAAATAAGAGAGAACTTACAGTTAATTAGATTTATCTTGGAAAGAAAGAATGAAGAGATCATGGAAGAATATTTCTAGAATTGAAGAGATATACCAATTATCCATCAATACGAAAAAGTAAAATATGGAGTAATAAGTAGTATTACATATACATACATGCTAAAACTGCTGATCATCAGGCAAAGAAAAATGAGCCAGAAGTAAGTGATATTTATTTCAGTTGATATCAGATTTCTCAATAGCAATAATGACATCTAGGCTGTGGAATAATTTCTTCAATAAAGAGAACAAATAACTCATTAAAAGAGAAAAACAGCTGTCAATCAGCTAATGTATTTTTTAAAATATATTTTTAGTTGTAGATGGATACATACTTTTATTTATTTGTATTTTATATGGTGCTGAGGATTGAACCCAGTGTCTTGCATGTGCCAGGCAAGTGCTCTACCACTGAGCCACAACCCCAGCCCCCTAAATTATGGTTTTTACAAAGACTATTTTTCTAATCTGAGGGCAAATTAAAGACACTTCACAGATAAAACTGGAGAGAAATGCCATAAGGCACCTGCTTTAAAACAAAACAAAAACAAACAAGGAACAGATAACTAAATGATACATTCCAAGATGTAGCAAAGAAAACCCAGGTGGGAAATTTGAGATACAAAAAGAATTTCAAGGAAACAAAGCACAAATTGGAAAAAGGTTATGTGCAATTCATGTAAGCTACACAGGATACAATCAGTATACTTATGGAAATTTGTGAATCAAACAACTTTTAAAAATACAGGAGAAAGATATAAATAGGAATGTCACAAAAGAAACATAAATGGAAAACAAATACATGAAAAGATTTTTAATCTCATATATAACTCTAAATTGCAAATTAAGAAAACAATAAGATACTAAAGTAATAATAAAAAATTACCCCAAAAGAAAATCCCGGGCACATATAGTTTACTGGGATTCTGCCAAAGAGTAAGGAAAAACTAACACCAATTCTTCACAAACTCTTTTAAAAAAAATAGAAGAGAAGGAACTTTCTAATTCAGTCTACAAAGCCAGGATTCCATTGATACCACAATTAGAAAGAGACATTACTCTTTTATTTCTGAGTAATATTCCATTGTTTATATATACCACAGTTTCTTTATCCATTCATCTATTGAAGACCATCTAGGTTGCTTCCACAGTTTAGCAATTGTGAATTGTGCTGCTATAAACATTGAAGTGGCTGCATTACTGTAGTATGCTGTTTTTAAGTCTTTAGGGTGGGCTAAGGAGTGGGATAGCTGGGTCAAATGGTGGTTCCATTTCAAGATTTTTAAGGAATTTCCATACTGCTTTCCAGATAGGTTGCACCAATTTGCAGTCCCACCAACAATGTTTGAGTGTGCCTTTTTCACCACATCCTTGCCAGCACTTACCATTGCTTGTATTTTGGATAGCTGCCATTCTGACCGGGGTTAGATGAAATCTTAGGGTAGTTTTGATTTGCATTTCTCCAACTGCTAGAAGGAAAACTATAGGCCAGTATATTTTATGAATATCAATGCAAAGATCAATAATATACATATTCTATGTATAATAATGTATAAAAAAGATTGTACACCAAGATCAAGAGGGATTTATTGCATGAATGCAAAGTTGATTTATAACCCATGATCACTTAATGTCACTCATCATAATAAAAAGTTTTTACAAAGATTGTCACTAAAGTGAAAGCATCTGACAAAAACTTAAAATGCTTTTATGATTAAAAAGTCACTCAATACAAACAATAGAAGGTACCTCCTTAACCTGATAAGAGGCCTTTATAAAAATCCCACAGCTAACACAATACCAAATGGTGAAAGACTAAGTGTGTTCTGCCTGAGACGGGAAAAAGACCTGGGTGTCTGTTCTTGTCACTTCATAGAAGTTTCTATACAAATGTTGGCAGCTTTATTAATAATTGTCAAAACTTTGAAGCAACTGAGATGTTCTTCAAAAGGTGAATGGTTAACTATGGCAAAAGAAATATGCTATCAACTGTGAAAAGTCATGGAAGAACCTTACATGTACACTGATAAGTTTAAGAACACAATCTGAAAAGCCTACATACTGTAGGATTCAAACTATATGACATTCTAGAAAAGGCAAAATGACGGAGATGGAGAAGACATCAGTTGATGCCAGCAGTTTGGGTATGGGTTAGGGGAAGGAGAGATAAAAAGACAAAACACAGGGATTTTAGAGCTGCAAAACTTTTCTATATGACACTGTAATGGTGAATATATGTCATCATACATTTGTCAAAACCCATAGAATGTAAAAAAATGAACTCTCATATAAACTGTGCACTTTGGTTAATAAAAATATAGCAATATTAGTTAATCAATTATTAGAATTATACCACACTAAGGCAAGATTTTAATAGAAGAGCCTGAGAGGAGGGGGGATTGAAGAGCTATATTTGAACTCTGTCGTTTCTATTCAGCCTGTAAATATAGAATTGCTAAAAAAAAAATGAAGCATTGAACAAAAAAAGAACTTATACTTTGAAAATTATAAAAACACTGTTGAAATAAGGCAATGAAGATCTAACTTTAAAGAAAGAAAGTAAATTTATTTGTAAAAAAGTTTAGTGGCAGCAGTAATGATTTAAGATGTAACATAATGACTAGGCCAAGCATGGTAGTGCATGCCTATAATCCCAGTGGCTCGGAAGGCTTATGCCAGAGGATTCAGAATTTGAAGCCAGACTCAGCAATAATTTAGTGAGGCCTCAAGCATCTCAGAGAGATGCTGCCTCAAAATAAAATATAAAAAAGGGGGGCTTGGGTATGTGGTTCTGTGTTTAAGCACCCCTTGGTTCAATTTCTGATACCAAAAAAAAAAGTTGTAATGTAGTGACTGATGTAATTACCACAGTGGAGTAGGGTTTGCACCAAATCCAGTGACACAAACATGCATGCAGGAGAATGCCATTTGATAACTGCAGTCATGCCGCACCAGGAATTCCCAGAAGAAATCCCTGGTATAGATCCTTCCTTAGCACCTTCAGAAAGCATGGTCCGGCTGACAGCCAATACTTCCAGCAGCTAATACTGGGACACAATAAATGTCGCCTAACCTACTCAATTCATAATCCTTTGATGTGGCAACCCTGGAAAACTGACAATATCCCATCTGCATAATCAAATGACTCAATATTTTTAAGAAGGCCATACTCTCCAAATTAACATACAGATTCGATATCTTCCTTTGACCCACCAGGGCTAGGGATCAAACCCAGGGCCCAGCACATGCTATGGAAAGTGCTCTACCAGTAAGCTACTCCCTAGTCTTCAATATCTCTATGAGGAGTCTAGTTGAAATTTTTAAAGATATTGACAATTCTAAAATTCGTATATAAATTCAAGGGAAACACAATAGCAAAAATAATCCTGAAAAAGAACAAAGTTGAAGAATTCACACTTCCTGATCTTCAAACTGGCCACAAAGTAGAGTGATCAAGAGTGAACAGTTCGGCATAAGGATATATGGATAGACATATATCCAATATATACAATTCACTGAATTGGGAAAAGTATTTGCAAATCCTTCCATGTATATACAATTAATATATATTTATATATAATATAAATTATATGTATGTACAAAAGGAATTGTACCTAGAACATATACATAACACAACCTAGTAATAAAGAGATTAATAATCCAATTAAAATTTGAAGAAAATCCTGAACAGATGTTTCTCCAAAAAAATAAACATAAATGGCTAATGAGCATACTGAATATGCTCACAATCATAGGAAAAGACAAATGTAATCCACAGTGAGATATCACTTTCTTATACACTAGGATGACTATGATAAAAAGAACAGATGTTTTCATTAGTGTGAAGAACTCACACAACTGCAGGTGGAAATATATAACAGTGCAGCTATGTTAGAAAAGAATTTTGTGAATTCTCAGAAAGTGAAATCTTTAGTTACCATTTGATCCAGTAATTCTACCCTTTAGTATAGACACACACACAAAAATAGAAAATAGGTTCATGAAAAATCTGTGCTTGAATATTCACAGCAGCTTTATTCATATTAGATATACATTGGACACAACCCAAATGTCTACCAACCACAATTAAATAATATGTGGTTTATCCATACAATGGAATATTATTCAGTCACAAAAGGAATTGAAATACTGGGACATACTATAATAAATATTAACCTGAAAATAGGATGCTAAATGAAATAAGCCAGTCATAAAATAACAGCAAATACTGTATAATAACATTTATGTGTCATTTCCAGAGTATGTAAATCTGTGGAGACAAAGTAAATTTGTGATTGCCTGGGCCAGGGAATGTTTGGGAAGAAAATGGAAGGTGAATGCTAATCGTTACAGGGTTTCTTTTGGAGGTGAGAAGTACATTCTAAATTTAATTTCCATGATACTTTATAACTTTGTGAATTACCAAAAACTGATGAATTGTATAGCTTAAATGTGTGAAATGTGTGGTAAGAGAATTATGTTTCAATATATCTGTTACAAAAAAATAAACAACTGAATAACCAAAGCCAAAAGCAACTAGAATAGGAAATTATTGCTTGGTAAAATAAGAGAAAATACTTTATAAAGTTAAAAAATCAGCACAAAATTCAATATGCTGTTAAAATTAAATATATGGTAAAAATTAGTTTCATAAAGTCACTGTTAGGCACAAAATTAAGCGTATGCCTACCTCTGCATAAGGGTGCAGGGGGTGGGCATAGAAAGATAAAAAATGGAAGAGTACCCAGAGAGAGTGGAGGTATTGGTAATATTTTGATGACTTGAATATTGAATTGTGATTATATTAGATTTATCATATATTCTATGTACTAGAAACAGTCTTTATATCTAGTGCCTATTATATAGTATTGCTGAAATAAAAGAAAGAAAACTGAGAACTGAAGTTCTTGCTCAGTTGCGGAGTTTGGCCTCAAACCGCAATCCTTCTGTCTCAGCCTCTTAAATTAATGCGATTACAGGTGTACACCTCCATGCCTGGCACATTTTAGTCCATCTTCACAGTGCATGTCTTCCTACTGCTAGCCTTTGAACCTGGAATAAGATATAGCCTTTCATCCTTCCAAGGCCAATCTTCTGCTTTTGTTCTTGATTACACTGCTATTAACACAGGCATTTCATCTTATATTTCTTATAGTGCTTTCACCTTATCTGCCACTTTCATTCTTTTCTACTTGGTATATTGCATAGTTAAAAGTATCCAAAATTTAAAAAAGAAAATTTAGCCATAAGTAATATAATTTTCTCACCTAATTTATTTCTTCAACTTATAATTTAGCCTTGACTTGCTGTCTCTATTTTTTCACACTCATTCCATTACTTCTCAGAAATATGCACCCCACTCTCTTCATTTCATTCAAATGACTTTCTAAGGAAGGATAACAAGGATTTAATGTGTGAAAACTAAGTATTTGATTTTGCGACAATTCTCGATTCTCTCCTCCTCATTCTATTCTTCCATTTGTTCAATAAAAAATAAACAACAAAAAGATTCCTTGAGCACTTACCTTGCATTGGGTCAAAGAAATTTGTTGCTGTGGGCTTGCTGTCATGAGACCTTCACCTTGCAGTAGAGAGAAGCATCAAAGCACAACCAACCCCCTATATAGTCACAAACCATAATGAGATCATTAGGCAAGACTGCGTGGTGTGATGAGGAATGAAAACAGGTGAACCTGATTTGTATTAAAGCATGGTATATCAGCTTGGCTGCCAATAGAAATTGGCAGAGTTGTTCATGCCTAAGTCCTACTCCCAGAAATTCTGATATAATTGATATAAATGGGTGTGGCATGGGCATCAATGGTTCTTTAAGCCTACCTCAGATGATCTGACTGTATAGCCCATAATGAGTTGCTTTATAAGACCATGGGTTCTTCAAGTGTGGTTCCTAGATATGCAGTATCAGTATCACCTGGGAACTCATTAAAAATGCAAATTCTTAATCCTCTAGCCCAGCCCTACTGCATGAGAAATTATGGGCTGGATCTCAGCAATTTGTGGTTTATTAAGCTCTATATCTGATTTTGATCCTGCTCTAATATGAGGATCACTTTACTAGGAGATAAAAGAAAACTTTTCTGAATTCCTTTTTTTATCTATTTTAAGGTTTCAAATTTAAGTCCAGGGAGGGAAGGACATGTGGGTCAAACACCTGGGCAACTCCTTCACCTACAAATCAAATTGCACATTGTGTGCTAAGGTTCTGCATTTCTAAAAAGCGGGCAACTGATGGTCATAGTGCTGACCATAACAGACAATAGGCTGTGGCTGTGGAGACCATTTCAGTTGTGTGAGCACAAAGAAAGAAAAAGTTTGGAGATTTATATTGAGTCAGAAAGGTATGAGAAGTTAAAAAAGAAAAGTAAAACCATGTAGAATTTTCCAAGGAATATCAATGATTTAAATGTTATCTTAAGTTAAAGGAAGTCATTAATAATCAAGAAGTATAGTAATATGATTAAATGTTCATTCCAAAGAATTTCTCTAGCCACTGAATTCAGAATAAACTGGAAGGAAAGCAAACTGAAAGTTAAAGGATTAATAAGAGGCTATTATAGTGGTCTAGCAAATGTGGTTTTTCACTACAAATAGAGTGATGAGATATACAAATAAGGATATGTTTTGATATATCATGAAGATTTAAAAATTCTTTGTTCTGGATATTAGGTAAAAACAAAAAGAATAACATATTCTTTTATAATTGGCTTTATGTCTGAAGAGCACTTCAAAATTCAGTAGGAATCTGCATATCATACACTGGTATGTAGGTATTTCCCCAAACTTGTGACAAACTATGGACAGAACATAGAAAAATAAGCTGCTCTACACCTGACACTGAAGAAACTTTAACATTAATACATTTTAAAAAGTAGCCAACTATTTTTGTCATCTTTTTTGCTGCTACAAAATACTTGACAAGGACAATTTTAGAGTAGGAAAATGTATTTGGGGATTCACAGTTTCAGAATTTTCAGCCCATAGACAGTCAGCTCCATTTCTTGGAGCCTCAGTGAGGCAGAACATCATGGCAGAAGAGGGTGCCAGAGGAAAGAGGCTCACATGATGATCAGGAAGCAGAGAGAGAGAGAGACTCCACTAGCCAGATACAAAATATATACCCCAGAGTCACTCCCCTAGTGTGCACCTCCTCCAGCCACAACCTACACACCTTTAGTTAACACTCGGTTAATTCTCATCAGGGGACCAATTCACTGATTGAGTTAAGGCTCTCCCAACCCAATCATTTCTTCTCTAAACCTTCTTACATTTTCTCACACATGAGCTTTTGGGTTAACATCTCACATCCAAGCCATAACACCAACAAAGGAAACATCAGAGAAGCAGCTACAAAGTCAGGAAGAACTACCAGTAGACTGTGGGATAATGAAAGGCAATAAAAGAAAGTTCGAGAATAAAGAGTGAGACCAGCACTATGAAATGTTACTGAGAGGTCAAATAAAGCTAGCACATGGAAGTGGATCTTGGAATTGACAGCAAAGATCATTTGCAAGAACAAGTCTAATGGAAACGTGGGGGCAGAAACAAGATCTTTCTTTCCAGTTTTAGAATAAGATGAAAGAAGTAGAAAGAGTATAAGTGAGCAAATTTTGCTATAAATAAGTGCTACTGAATCTCCTTTATGTATATCTCATTCTCTTAATTTCTTAAATGTTGAGATTCCTCTAATTTCTTCTCACTCTGCAGACTTTTTCTAAATTATCTGAACTATACCCATTTCTTTAAGCCAAACTTGTTGCTCATAACTAGTGCTTTATTTTTGACTAAATTCCTTCCAGAAGATTCTAAGTAAGAGAAGATAAAAAAAAAACATTTCAAAGATGTCTAAGAAGAATGTAGGCATCTCAGATGGAAATAGCTAATGGTATCCATGTTAATGCTCAGCTTCAGAAAAGCCTAAAACTGCTTGCTCAAAAAGATACTGGAAACTCATTTTTATGTCACTAAAACCAGTAATATCATTATTGTGAGGGCTGGCTTCATCATTGGTAGTGCAAAGTGTTGCTGTTGTGGCATGTATTTATTTTTGTCTGTCTGAGTACTCTACTGGACAAGTGTAACTTATGCTGGTGGCACATACCTGTTGATTTGCCATGTGCAAATGTTAGTACTATTTTTCCGAAAACTCTTCAATAAAATATCTTAAGAAAAAAGTTCTGGAAGGAAAGAATCCAGGAACTAAAGAAACAGAAATAAATGTTTGAAAATTATAACACATTAAAAGAATAGGATGGCAATGATAAAGCCAGTTAAAGTGTTTGACTGAAACAGTTCTGCTGCTGATAAACCTACCTACTCTCTCCACAGACGTTACCCAATTGTGAATCTCATGGAGGTAATCACCCACATAATGACTTTTACAAATAAGATGAGCAGAGGTCAAGTCTGAAAGGTGAGCATACCTTAATTTTTTTTTATGCAATTAGTGTTTAATCACTTAGAAATAACCACTAAAATTACACTAAAGTGGCAGATAAGACATAAGTGTGGTTTCATGTAAACATAGTTTTACCTCATGTAATGGAGAAAGGTGATCCTGTAAGAGAGACTATAACACTAAGGATGGCAAGGCTCAAGGGATAGCAGGATGTATCAAAACATGAAACAAATTCAAAGTATGCTAAATGCCATTTCAGGTAGTTTTAACGAAGAGGATATATTTGACACAGTACAAAACTGAATAGATCAAGAGATTGAAATAATTGCCTTTGACATTCATGTGTGGAAGACCTGACACGTTTCAAAGAATTTCAAATACAGTGCTTTATGTAGTAGAATTCTTCCTAAACCTGAATGTCTTGCCTTTTCCCCATGGCTCTGATGGCCACAAACTAAAAGACTCCCTTAATTTGTAAAAGACTGAGTACTATTGCCCAGCACATTTGAATAACAGTACATGATTTAAACACCTAAAGTTTTGCTTTTGTTCAATATTTGGTAAGGATTTTAGGAAGACTTTATTTAAATTCAAAATGTGTTGCAGAGTAGTAACTTACTCATGGACCCACATTTTTAGGAGATCAGAAATGAGCTGCTAAATAATTCCATCTATCCAACAATTAATATATGTTCTATTTGTACCACAGAGGTGACATGATTAAGATAACTTCTCAGCTTTTAGGAAGTTGTTCACATCAAGCAAAAATCCATTGTCTATTCGTTATTACTGTGACATCATAGACCGAAGTATTTGTGTAAAAATATATGGGCACATAATTTTTTTAAAAAAAGATAATTACACCTTTGCATGCAACAGAGAAATGTAAAGATCAGGAAGTGGCTGGGCTTGGTGGTGCACACCTGTAATCCTAGCAACTGGAGAGAATTACACAGGAGGTTCTCAAGTTCAAGGTCAGCATAAGCAACTTAGACCTTATATCAAAATAAAAAATTAAAATGGCTGGTAGTGTAGGTCAGTGGTAAAGTCCCACTGGGTTCTGTCCCACGTACTTAAAAAAAAATCAGAAGCGTTGCATAAAAGGTGGATTTTTGTTTATGTCAAGAATGTGATCCTTGTCTTAGGTGAAGAAAAAAAGGGAAAAAAGCAATCTCTCTTTTTCTCTTGTCTCTTTCTCTCTCTCTGGGACCAGTGTGCAGGTAACAAGAAGTTAAACATTTTTGTAGCATTCCTTTCTGTCTCTGACTCCTGACTTTCTTCTCTCTACCTTCAGAAATTCCTGACAAGGGAATGAAATCTTTAACCTAATACCTGTCAATTATACACTAACATTTTTTTCAGTCTATAAAATGCTTTAGCTAAATTTGTGAGCCTTTGTATTTTTCTAGTTTCCTGGTTGAAATTTTCTATTTCAATTTGTAGTGTCTTATTCAATTTTTTTTTTTTGTCATTTGTTGTTGTTTTATTTTAAGTCTCCAAAATACTGCTGGAAACACAATATTGGTTATACCACTTTTTGTGGTTAGCTTTCTCTGAGAATCATTTCCATATATTCCCAGAGTGTTTGGAGCTCATATTCAGGGAGAAGAAGGCTGCTCTAATAGAAAAAATATGTGGATTTAGGAGTGAGATATCCAGGTTATAGTCCAGTGTAGCCACCTTATTCTCTGATGCTAAAATCTTCACTGAAATGAGGATGTGGATGCCTAAAAAGCATAGTGTAGTAAGAAAAGGCATTGGCTTTGCAATCAGACACACTTTGTTTTCAAACCCAGCTCTGCCTCTTCAGAGATCAATAATAAAATGCCATGTGCAGAATGCTTAGTGCTGCACCTGCCATAGTGAGGACTTCAGTGGCCCCAGACCCTGCGGAGCTCCCCCTTGATTCAAATCACTCTCCACTTCCAACCTATGGGTGGCATACTCCGCTGCTTTTTATGCAAATTAATTGGCCCTTCTTTTCAGTAACATTTAGTGGTTCCGCCTGCTCCTCTCAAGCACAAAGTTTTGCATTTGCTGGGAATTAGTCCCAGAACTCTATCCCTTTCCTCTTCATTGGGAAGCTCAGTCCTCTCACTTTTTGTCTGTCTAATCCACACCACTCCTGGGACACTGAAATGTCTTGGAAAATAAAAACTTCCTTGAGGCTCTATTTAGATTTCTCAAAACCCAAAACTCTTGTTTCTCTCAGGCAAAGCATTTCCTCATTCCTATATAGTTCATCTCAGTCAATGGCAGCAATCTTGGGTTACTGAAGCCAGAAATTTGATGGACTTTCTTTATTCTACCTCCTCTGTCCTCTACTTTTCTTTCTTTCTTTTTTAAATTTATTTATTTTAATTGGGTATACAGACAGCAGAATGCATTTTGATTCATTGTACACAAATACAGCACAATTTTTCATTTATCCGGTTGTGCACAATATAGAGTTACACCATATGTGTACATGTACCTAGGGCATTGTTGTCCATCTCATTCCACCATCTTTCCTGCCCCAATGTCCCATTCTCTGCCTTCCCTCCTCTTTGACCAAAGTTTCTCCATTCTTCCCATGCCACCTCCCCATGATGGATCAGCGTCCTCTTATCAGAGAGAACATTTGGCCTTTGTTTTTCTTCAGATTGGCTTATTTCGCTTAGCATGATATTCTTCAACTCCATCCATTTACCTGCAAATGCCATAATTTATTCTCTTTTATTGCTGAGTAATGTTCCATTTTGTATATATATGACAGTTTCATTCATCTATTGAAGGCCATCTAGGTTGGTTCCACAGTTTAGCTATTGTGAATTGGGCTGCTATAAATATTGAAGTGGCTGTGTCACTGTAGTATGCTGTTTTTATCCTTTGGGTATAGACAGAGGAGTGGGATAGCTGGGTCAAATGGTGGTTCTATTCTATGTTTTCTAAGGAATTTCTATACTGCTTTCCAGATTGGTTGCACCAATTTGCAATCCCACAAGCAATGTATAAGTGTGCCTTTTCCTCCACATCCTCACAAACACTTGTTGTTTGTATTCTTGATAACTGCCATTCTGACTGGTGCAAGATGAAATCTTAGAGTAGTTTTGATTTGTATTTCTCTAATGTCTAGATATTGAACATTTTTTCATATATTTATTGATCAATTGTATATCTTCTTCTGAGAAGTGTCTGTTCAACTCCTCAGCCCATTTATTGATTTGGTTGTTTGATATTTTGGTGTTAAGTTTTTTGAGTTCTTTATATATCCTGAAGATCAGTGCTCTATCTGATGTGTGTGTGGCAAAAATTTGGTCCCAGAATGTAGGCTTTCTGTTCACCTCATTGATTGATATTTTTTGCTGAGAAGAAGCTTTTTAGTTTGAATCCATCCCATTTATTGATTCTTGCTTTTATTTCTTGCACTTTAGGAATCTTGTTAAGGAAGTGGGGGCCTAATCCTACATAGTGAAGATTTGGGCCTACTTTTTTCTCAATTAGGCACAGGGTCTTTTGTCTAATTTCTAGTTCATTGATCCAATTTGTGTTGAGGTTTATGCATGGTGAGAAATATGGTTTTAGTTTCATTTTGCTGCATATGAATTTCCAGTTTTCCCAGCACCATTTGTTGAAGAGGCTATCTTTTCTCCAATGTATGTTTTTGGCACCTTTGTCTAGTATAAAATAACTATTTATGTGGGTTGGTCTCTGTGTCTTCTATTCTATACCATTGGTCTACATGTCTATTTTGGTGCCAATACCATGCCATTTTGGTCTTATTAAATATTTTGTTCCATTATATTTAAAACAAAGAGATCTTAAAAATATTTAAAAATTTTTAGCTTGATTCAATGCTTCCAAAAATAAGGCACTAGTTAGAATTTGAAAATCCATGACACTCCTTTTCTAAAAAATTACATTATTTATGGAGCTTTCTGGAAATAAAGCAGAGAAGTTTACAATGCTTTCTTGGTCTATGTAGAGAGTTATTTATTCTCAGCTGCCAATGGGAGGGATAAAAAAATATGATTTAGAATTGGAGCCAGTTTCTTTTGCAATCAACTCTAGTACAAAAGGAGAATGTAATAGTTATGGTTCAAAAGAACATAGGAAGAGAAGAAATAGATTAATTCTACCCAAAGACATTGAGGAAAACTTTACAGAGAACTATCTAAAAAGGTGGGGAAGGATATATTAATATTTCCTAAGACTAGCTATTACTTCACCAAATAATGTTTGTAAAACTTTTTATATTTTACCTATTGCCATATACTTGCTTTATAAGTACTTATTTTTCACACGAGATTGACACAGTTTATTACTTTGCCTATTTATCATTAGAGTTGTTAAAAGATCTGCCCCAAAATATTATATATTTAGTACTTGAAGTTATGTAATTTAACAATTTAAGTGAGAAGTCTCATCTATGAAGTTTTAAATGAATGATAAGACAATACAAGCATATAGTGAAATTATAAAATTTAGTTCATATCCACAGCACTGTAAAAGCATAAACATCATAAATATTGCTTTAAAATACTTTATCATAAATAAATCATAGGTAATAAATATAAACAATAATTGTGTTTATGTAGAATCTGTTTTAATGTGAATCTGTGATGTTGTACATATATAATTTAAGTGCATTGGTTTGAAACCGTTATATAAATTCTAGGATTTTCTTGTTTTAAATTCCAGATGTCCACACAGTTTTGGCAGCATGGGTTCACAGGAGTTAAATAAACATCTAGTCAACCCTGGTGTCTATATCACTACACATCAGCATTGTCCATTTGCTAATAGGTATTTCTTTCCTGCTGAGCTGCCAAACTTGCCTTATGTAGCCAAGGCCTCCAGCAGATCCTCTTGGGCTCATAAGGATGGGCTTTGCTGTGGAGAGAAGTCTACATGACTTAATTTTGGACAAATGAAGGGTGTAGATGGCAGATAGTGAACATGTAAAACTGAATTAGAAGGTTTCCTAAATTGCTAAGCTCAACACACTCCCATTTAATCATTTAATATCTGCACACATATACACCCTCTGGGAGATGTTAATAAAATAGAAAATAAAATGTCTAAGCTGCAGGAAATTTCTTTTTCAACATTTTAAGCCAAAAGAGCCTGCTTTTCTTCCATTAATGATTGGTTTTATTACCAAATGTCCAAAATATGCTTTTCTTAATTAAAGTATCCAACATTTTCATTGCTTCAAGTTTTCCAGCTTCTTTTTATATTTCCACAGGAGTATTATGCTCATCCTTGGCCATATTTCATCATCTTCTCACAAGTAAACATAACCATTTTCGTGAAGTAAGATGCCTGCCACATTGTGGGCACACAGCTGGGTATTGTTAGGATTTACCTCCTCCTTGTACTAGGGGCGCTTTCTCTTCCATGGGAGCCTCTCCTGAGAGGGAACCTTTAGATGAGTTAAAATTTTTTTGCATAAGGAAATGTCCAAGATCATCTCTAAATAAATAATCTAGACTTTAATGTCAAAAGCCAAAAAATAACCCAGCCTCATACTGAATAGTTCCACTCTGGATATTGTTCTTAAAATTCCTCTGTCAATTGGTTGAAAAAAATCAGTTATTAATTTGGTATTTTCATTTTATATTTTGTTTGGGATTACACTGAGTTAAATAAATAGATTAATAAAAGGGAAACGACTAAATCCTAACATCTTGCCCAGTGTAGTGGAATATGTCTATAATCCCAGTGGCTTAGGAGGCTAAAACAGGAGGATTGAAGTTCAAGGCCAGCCCTCAGCAACTTAGGCGCTGTCTCAAAATAAGAAAGACAAAAAGGGCTTGGGATGTGGCTCACTCGTAAAGCCCCTCTGGGTTAAATCTCCAGTACCAAAACAAAACAATAATGACTCCTCCCCACAAAAAACTAACATATTTACAAATGTGACTTCTCATTTAATAATATTGAGTATTTTTCCACCTGCTTAGATCTTTTATATTCTCCAGTAAAACGCATTAAATTCCTACACAGAAATAGCACACATTTATCCATAAGTTTATTTCTAGACATTTTATATATTTTTTGCAGTTATATTTCCCTGTTGGTTATCACTGGTTATATGAAAGCTCCTGATCTTGGCTCACTGAGTTTAAACCTGGCTTATTGATATTATGCCTGTAATTTGGCAGTGCAGTAGAGAGGTTGTTAAAAATACAATTTTTATTCTTCTAGGGCATTGTGGGTTGAAGAAAAGTTATATACTTTTGGTTATTCCATCTGCCCACCCTTCCCTCCTTCCTTCCTTCTTTCCTTCCTTCCTTCCTTCCTATGGTACCGAGGTTCAAATTCAGGACCTCATGCATGCAAAGCATATGACCTACCACTGATACACAATCCCTTCTCCAGCCCTATTTTCCCTAGTTTCTTGGATTTAATATTTTTAAACTTGGAATTTGGGGAGGAAACTAATTTGGATATACACAGTTCTAGAGTTCACTGAGGACAACATAACTCATTTGTAACTTGGTAACATTTGTCATTAAATTACATATTGCCATGCTAGCTAAATAACTGCCTTAATGTGTCAGCCTAAGAGAGGTCAGTGGAAAGCCCAGTAATTTAAACATTTCAGGTCTGGAGAGGTGACAGTCATTCCTCCATACTCATTATTGTAAGGAGAAATGGAAACTGTATAACATCAGATTTTTCACTGAATGTAAAATAGAAAAACAGCAGCTTTCTCTAGTATTCCTCCCTCATTTCCAATTTACCCAAAATATTTTCTCCTACTTCATATGAAAATGACTATGTGCTTAGGCATATCTACATACATATCCACATACAGTTATTATATGCCTAGGAGATATCCAGGTTTTTCTTTAAGCAAAGTGATTCTCTTATCAAATCCTGGTGAGAGTACATTTCCTTTAGCTTCTCAACAGATTGGTCACATTGGCTGTACTTTCACAGCAAAGACTAACTTTTTCATCAGTGAATTGTGACTATAGGTATGAATTACAAGTTAGAGATCCACCCCAGTGTGGGTAGATCTGTCTTCTAAATTATAAATATGTGAAAATGAAGATCAGGCTCTTAACTTTCACTGGTTATTCTTAGAGATTCTAAAGATCAATAAGTTTAAAACATAAAATTCAAGTGCTATTATTAGGTGGTGAATGCATTTGGCTCACTTGCTTAAATATTATGATGCTACTCAAAGTAGTATTTAAGAACATATAACAGTTGGGAACATTTTGTTATATGAAAAGAGTAACAACTCAGAGCTTTTATATACTATTTCATTACAAAAGAGAATTTTTGTCTTAAAAAATTTAAATGACCGGGCAGGGTGGCATATGTCTACAATCTCAACATCTTGGGAGGCTAAGGCAGGAGGATGGCAAGTTCAAAATTAGCCTCAGCAACTTAGTGAGACCATAAGCAACTTAGCAAGACCCTGTCTTAAAATAAAACATAAAAATAGAAAGGACTGGGGATGTGGCTGAGTGGTTAAGTGCCTCTGGGTTCAACCCAAAAAATTAAAAATTAAAAAGTAAATGGACCAAAAATATCATTAGTACATACATTTAGATATTAGAACTAAAAATAATCTCCTGATTTTATTTTTCTGGTGTTTTTACAAGATTGATGTAGAATTATATTAAATTTAATTAAACATCATCAGAAATACAACTATGGTAAAGGTAAGTAATAGTAGAAAATAAACTAACTTTACATAGTAATTTGAGTAAATTTTGATTCTACAAATAGCATTTTCTATGATGAAGTCAGAGCAAATGTAGTCAAGGATAGATTGACAATGAATATGGCATTTTACCCCAAAACTTCATCTGATACTAACTACTGTCAATTTGTGGTACCATTATCCTTGTCATACAACAGATCATCTTCTTATGCATTCTGATGTCAAAGTGAACACTGTATATTTAGTACTAATAATCAATTTATCATTTCTTCCTCTCAAATTTTATGACATAGTAACAAATACTTTTTCCTGTCAAACAAAGCCAAATATAAGCCATTGGTGAATGTATTACCTAGGATATCAGGCAGAAGGGCTCAGGACAAACATCAGAAAGCACATCTCAATTTAAAGACTTAAGATGTGTTACAAGAACTCAAACTCACACATTTCAGCCATCCCGTTCTTTGTGATAATAGTCTATTGGAGGGGTTGTGCTGGCATGACTAATTCATAAGAGCAAATCAAAATGGAGGTTTCTAAGGATGGTACTGCTTATTTTGATATGTATTCCAGTTTAGAAAAAGTAAACTAGAACTCTAGTATACTTTTTCTAGTTTCTTTCTTTATTCCATCTTTCTTTGGCATATGGAATATTTTGTTTTCCTACTTTTCCTATCTTCATGAATTTATGCCGTATTTTGAAAACATTTGAATCTTTTGTATTGTTTTGGAGATGTATGTGCACACAACTTCACTTTAATTTTTTTTATTATTGACGGTTCATACATTGACTTTATTTTCCTATTTCTCCATCTTCTACTAAAGCAATCGTGGGTGGTAACCCCAAAATTCTTTAGCAAGCAAAACTTTCCAAATTTAAAAACACATATTTTGGATTTTTTTATTCAATGGTCTTGTCTCACTTCATTGTGTTCACTTTTAGCCTTAGATATATTAAATGCAGTGGCCAAGGACCTGTAAAACGCAAGTATAAGGATGTCTGCCCAGCCAGTTCTGAAGAATGTAACTGGGAAGACAGTTTCCAGCTATTAACTTCCTCTAGCTCATCACAGCTTTTAAGCCAAGACCACTCTTTCATATGGTCACAGCTGATAAATGAACAAACAATAATAGAAAAAATTAGACCACCTTTGCTCAACACAGGACACTTCTACTAGGAAATCTTTCTTTCAGACCTTTCTGTTAGATGGAAGATTTTATAAAATCCAAAATATGATGTGAAAGTTCCTCCTGCATAATCCTGCTTCTTTCCCATCACTATCCCACTTTTTACAAAGATATTACTCATGAGTACAACTTCATACCCTATTAAACTTCAGTCTTTGCCTTTGTTGCTCAAAGGATCCAGTTTTCATATAATACAGAAATTATTTTCTAACACCACTAACCCAGAATATTGCAGACTGACTAATGTCCATGCATTGGGTAAAAGCATAACTTATTGGACTTGAAATCATGTGGCATGGTATGTATGAGAGTTCTTTATAATCATCGTCTACCAACCATGAAACCATTTGTCTAGAACTGAGTAAAAAATTATAAATCTGAACAGTCTTTGACACAAGTCTATCATCCTCAATCACCATCAGTTTAATTCATTATTCACTGTGTCATGGATTGGATATTTTATGAGGCACTTCCAGACCCTCAAAATAGGGAAAAATCTTATATATCTATAGTCTGAATATTTCTTTTCTCTAATTTCAGACATGAATAAGCCACTTTTTAGTCTAAGAAAGGTTGTCTTCACTGGCATGTAACTTACCCAGAAGAATTTCAGGAGACATCACATTGTTCCCTTCCTTGTGTGCTGATTAAGACATCAGCATTACCAACAGCAGGAAAAGCAGTCGCTGCATTTTCCAAAATCAGAATCACATTAATATTTTCATGTTTAGAATGAAATGATTTATTTGCAGATAGAGAGCACATATTTATGTTTAGAAACAGAAGATTTCAATCATGATACTGAAAAATCATGGTTTTGTCTCTATATTTACTCATTCAAAATATAATGAAACATCTATTTGTACTTTTACAGAAGACATTAATGTTTATGGAATTTTTGAAAGTAGATGTGTGTGTGTGTGTGTGTGTGTGTGTAGGCAAACAAGTAGAAAACATGGTAATAAGCTTCCCTGCAGTTATTTCAAGTGTTATTTAATTTTGGATTTTCTATTTTATTATTTTCATCAAACATAAGATTTCATAACTGCCAATCTATAAGGTATGATATCATACAGGTTTCTATTGATTACAAAGGACAGACACTCCACTAAAATGAGCTTTGAAAGATATGGACTTGGATAGCTCATTAGTGAAAGTATAAGTCTCAGGGCTACTAGAACCAAGAAATGAACACTAGTATGTTCTTACTCTCTTTATTAGTCATGTTTTCTTTGCTTGGATGGATTGTTTTACTCTCTCCAATAACCCATCTTTATAAATCTGGAACCATTGACACGAGCAGTTTCCAAGATCTTACCTTCTTTATCACATCCCAAGATAAAAAATCTTTTTTCTGTAACTTTAACTTTAAAAATTCATAAGATAAGCTGGTTGCAGTGGCCCACAACCTATAATTCCACTGATTTGGGAGGATGAGGCCAGAGGATCTCAAGTTCAAAGCCAGCATCAGCAACTTAGCAAGACCCTTTTTCCACTTAAAAAGATCAAAAGGTCTGGAGAGGTAGTTCAGTGGTAAAGCACCCCTGGGTTCAATCCCTAGTACCAAACAAATAAAACAAACAAAAAACCACACAGAGGTGAATGAAAATTCATATGATAGCCTTTGGTAATTTTTCTTGCTGGATGTTTCTTCCTGTGAAGAGATTACTAATAAGGAAACCCCTTATAGAACTTTAGAGTTTCTCTGATAAATATATTTAAAAAGGACCGTATATACATAAATGCACAAAATGTGCTCTTCACTGTATAACAAAAGATGGGGAATATGTTAACCATGGAAAATCAAGTGATGTGTGCTTTGTTTCCTCGGTTTAATTCAGCATATGTTCATATTAAGTACTGATTGAAGTAATCAATCAGTTATGCACAATAAACTCAGTGGAGTTACCTATTGAATAAACTGCAAAACAAATAAATGAATAATTGAGAATTCAAATGTTTAACCTTTTTATGAAAAATTAATGAGGCTATTCCCTTACTACTGAATTCAAATTTGAGTGAGGGAAGTGGTATGTTTGACTTTTGAAAATCAATTCACTACTAAAATTCAAAGACATTTGTTTGAAAATTGGTATGCAAGGGAATGACAGAGAAAAAATTGATTGCCATAAAGGACTATTTCAGAGATCCCTGTTTTATATATGTCTATGTTCTCATTCAATAACTAGTATTTGATATTTTTAGATCTTCTTTGTAGTATGTGGAAGATTTACTCTAATTCAAAAAATATTATTAAAATCTATCATTGCAGGCACTGTTGAACCCCAGTAATACATGGATAAAATATAGTATGGACTTTTTCCCTGTAGCAACACATAGTAAAATTATGAAGAGAAAAAGATAAAATTAAAATCATGTGGGTGTGTATTCACACACACACACACAAACACACACACACATATATATGATATTGGTTATATTGAGTTATATAGAAAAATCTGAAGTAGTAAAATTGATTATATATGGAATAAAGTGGAAATTTGGGGTTAGGGAGAAATTTTACACTGGATGTGATGCCTAGGGAAGATTTGGAAGAATTAATGTACTTGTCGGTTGTGTTGTGGACAAGAATAAGACATAGAGTCACAAAATACGTGCTAATGCAGAGAGTCGCAAAGCAATATATTGAATCTTATTATAAATATTTTGGGTAAAGAGAGAATAAAGCACATGAGTAAGTCTTACAAAGAGTTTAGCCAAGACCAGAAAAAAGAAATTGTATATATTGGGAGTTATTCTATTACAAGTTTATAAAAAGGAGTTTAATGAGTTAGGAGACAAGAAAATATTACATTTTCATTTTTAAGAGATTTTTGTGGCAAGAATGTGGAGGAAAGAGAGACAAGAAATTGACTGTTGGCCATTAAATGATATAAGAGGCAAGAGGTATAATTTTTTAACTAAATCAGTGACACTTAAGATTGAAATTATAGGCTTTTATAATATTCAGGATTCTATTAGTTGCAAGTGATTGAGACTCAACTAAAACTAGCTTAAGCAACAAATAGTACTGGCTCACATAATCCAACTACACATACAATTTGAATAGCATGACAGAAATAAAATAGAGGGTATGGATTGATTAGATGTGAGAGGTGGAAGAACCAGCAGAGAGGAATTTTCTTCACAATATTTCTTTCTTTCTTAATGGTTGGTTTTATGATGTTCATCTGAACTTCAATTGAGAATATCAGAAGAATATAAGGTAAGTATGATGTAAATTGGATGAAAGTGAATCTTATTTTAGATATGTAGAATTTAACATACACTATACAAATAGAAATTCCTTAAGGCAGTAGTTTATATTGATTTAGAATTGATGAGGTTAAGTAGTTTTAAAGATATAGATGGAAGAAACAGTAGTGCTTTGAGAATAAAAGGTATATGGTTAAGAGTGAGAAAATTGTGACAATCAACATTTGAGTACAAGAACAGTTTCTAACATCCCACATTAGAACTCTAAGCATATTTTTATATGAACAACTTATATCAAGTAGCTAAACTTTAGCATAAAAAATTCTTGTGAAAATTGCTGATAGAATCTTGAGCATATTTTACAGCATGCTTTCTAAGAAAAATGTATTCCAAATTTTAGAACGAACATTAAATAAAACAAACAAAAGCATTTATCTCTTTATTATGGATTGGTAGAGGTTTGTAGTCATTAGAAATGAAGGATGACTGAGAGATGATATAGGAACACCACATTCTGTTAAGTTTACATAGGCCTGATATTGAAAGAATATAAAACACTATGAAAATATGTTCTCAATTCTAACATCACATTTGAATCTTTGGGGCATACCATTACTTGGCAGCAGTCATATATATTGAAAATCATTTCCAACTCACATATAAACATACTCCAAAAATTTCCATTTCCATTTCTTTATTTTGATTATATCTTTTCCCATCATGGTATACTTCTATACTTCTTTCAACCAAACGACATCCTCTCTAGTTATGACTGAATGGCTGGAGGCCCTTTAATCTGAAAATTTTGTTATGACGTTCCATGCCGTTTCTTTCCATTTCTTACAAGAGGACGAATAAAACATAGTTTAGCTTTTACATCTCTCTCCCTAATTAAACATGTAGTGCCTTGATGCATTAAGTCCTAAAAGCTTTTTATTAATATCACATAGCACAACACGAGAAACATAGAAAAAGCTTACTAAATAGCATTTAGTGTTTCATGATGGTAATATCAGAGTGGATTGGCATTGTTTTCCTTGTTCAAGGAAAAGCTCGAATTAGATAGGAATGGCAGAAGTTCTTAAGGGGATATTCAATCAATGTTGTTTACAGCCTGAGCTTGTACTTCCTCCATTAGAACAGACTGACCAGATGAGAGATCTATTTGGATTTTTTTCTTTGGCCTCATTCCACAATAACCTTAGGCAGTCTAATTAATTTTTGATTTTCTTTCTTTCTTTTTTTTTTTTGTCCAGAACAGAGATGTTATAAAGACAAATCATTGGCAATTAGAGAAAAGAATACCTTTATTTAATTACAAATAAAATTTCATTAAAATATACCACATAAAATCTACATTACAAAATGCTATATTAAAAACAAAATTACACAAAATTCTTCCTGTCTGAAACCCTGAAAAATTCAAGCTTAAGGAGGTTATATTGTGCATGTATTGTACTTTTTACAATAGATGCTGACACAATTCATTCCTTCTGTGTCCAATGCAAACCTTTGCAATGAGCCAATTATTTTAAATGAACCAATTCAGTCGTATGCCTGATGATGGTTATTGATTCAGTAAAATAACTGAATTAATTTTAACTTTTCTTTTTAGTCTGAAATTTTAGCTCGTTGGCTGAAGATTTTTTTTTTAACCTGAAAGATGAAAACTTTTAAGTGAAAAAATTTGTCCATATTTTCTAAGGGAAATCTTAGAATTTGAAAACTCCTACATAAGGATATAAACAAACTCTTCATTTCAACCACAGTATATCCTAAAGAATAAGTGCTTTCTGATTTTAGAAATATGAAGTTGACTCTCTTAGGAAAAATGTATTTTATAATTAAAAATAAAGGTTTTACTTTTTATATGACATAATTTTAGATCTATTTTCTTGCAAAATTTTATTGTAAAGCTTAAAAAACTTGAAATTACCTTATAGAAGAATAATTTTGTTTAAAATACTGGAATGCACTAAAATACATCAGACTAATGAAATCTGCACGATTTTAGCCAGAAATCTAATTAGAGCAAAAGATATTAGAATGAGAGAGAGAGAGAGAGACGGAGAGAAACAGAGAGAGAGTGAGTTAGTTCAACTCAAAGCCCTAACCTATTCCAACACTTGCTGAAGCTAGTGGTTTCCTATTTCTGATAAAGGAAAGTGATGGGGAAGTAGTGACAGCCCACTCAGCCACTTCTATACAGCAGAAAAATTCAAAACTGAAGTGAGTTTGGCCACTTTCTGCTAATGTTACCAGGAGTAGAGAAGCAATAAAGAATTATATGATCTTTTAATCTCAGGCAAATGTGAGATTTTTTATCTTCCCTCATTTTTTTTTTTTAGCAAAACAGTAAGTAGGAGGAGAATAGAAAGTTCCATTGACTTACCCTCATATTAATTACGAAACACTAAGTCTGCTCTAAGTGGGGAAGTAACAGAATGTAACCAATTAAAAAATGAGCTCAACTTAAGGCTTTAGAACATTTTATTTGAATGATCTTTTTATTTATTGCATTTGTGTGTCTGACAATTTGAATCAAGCTAAATGCAACATTGCTTTGGACAGAGTGAAAATAAGATATATATGATAATGAATTGTCCATTTTGTGCTCCTTTAAAGCCGGCAGGTAACATTAAAATCACAGATCCTCAAGAGGCTCTATGTGAAAAAAGCGTTTTCTATGTTGTGCCTTTGATGACTTGAAATAAAAAAGATCTTAATTATTGTTTTTTTTCATTCACTTCCCTGGCCTCTGTTTTTGCCTCGGGTGATTTGTCAGATAATCAAATGTCAGACATGGAAGGGACTCCAGACCTTTCCAACATCCCTTGTATGGATTCTGCCTATAACCTCACTGAATCAAAATTATGTATTTTTTTTATCCAAATATGTCATGTAGCAAGGTTCAGTTATCTTGCTTTGGAAAAGCCTAGAATAAATTAAATTGACCCTACTAAAATAGAAGTGAATATTCATATCTCTCTTAAAATGCAGTGCATGGTATTCTTTATTCAGGCACATATTGTTTATTAAAATATATGCAATTTTATGTTTTTATCATTTTTGCCATATATTTGCAGCAGGAAAATGTTGTGAGGTGTTTAGTTTTCACATTAATAGTGTCATTCTGGGTATTTTCTTATTATGTATTCTCAACGGTTTTTAATATCTAAATAGAAGAAACTTCATCAATTTTTGTAAAATCCTAGCCATTTTTTGGACTTGTTTTCCAATCTGTCAAAATTGTTATGATTATTAATTGCCCTATCCAATATTATGCCATTTGTAAAAGAGTCAATAAAACCACAATAACCGCAACAGCAGAGGATGCTGCCAGAGACAAACTGAAGGTGGAAGCTGGATGTTACCATCAGTTTTCCTTACAGCTTCTTGTATCATAAACAAATTTAAGTGAATATCCATTTAATACTTTAAGATGACACAAAAGACTGATCCTAATCCCTGTGGAACACAAACATGCCTGGGGAAAAATAAAGAGGAGTGATTACAGATACCGTTTGACTTTAGGAAATTTTGTGCTATTCAAAAGTGAAAATTTATTGGATCAATCCATCATTATGTGTAGTAACATGATTTGGGTCCAATTAATTTCAGTAATCTTTCAATCTTTTATGCTTTCATTTACTATGCAAATTTTATAAGTTTTAGATGCTCTCAGCGATGAAGATGAGGATTAACCATATACATCACTGTTTTCAACATGCCAGGCAACCCCTAGGTCTAGGAATTATAGCATTGAACCACCCATAGAATTTATTTTTCTTACTACACTTATGCTTCTGAAGAGGGAAAGAGACAATGTAGCAAGCATTGGTTTCAAGTAATGACAAGTGCTTTGCAGAAGTACCAGAGGGTAATGGGAAAATGTAAAGCCTGGAGGCAAGAACACATTTGGCAAATAATAAAGTAAAAATAAAGTGGTTCATAGAGCTAAAATGCTCAATGAATGTTAGTTGAATGAATAAATTAATAGCTGAAGGGAAAAAGAAAATGAAGGAATGAATAAATGACTCAGAGGAGAAAAGGACAAGAAGATATATATCATCCTTAAAAATGCCACTATTTCATCAATTATGGAGAGCAGGTAAAACTGCCCTCTGTTTTCCTGCTCACTACTAAAGTTGTATAATAGCCTTTTTTGTGATTCTGGCCCTAAAGGCTATATTTTGCTATAATGCGAATATAAATCTGGGAGCTGAAAACACACTGTAATATCCCTTAGACTCCTTCCAAAGATCAGCCCCAAGCTCTGTGACCAGCCTTTGTGGATGGGAGTCTGGAGTGCAAATCCACATATACACCAAGATGCCCCAGATCCCCCAGTGGAGTGAGGAAATGAAGGTCTTAGAGGTTTCTTCAACCACTTCTATGTAAAACCCTAAAATAAAGTTTCAAATGCAAATCTTGTTGAAAAATAATAAAAATTTTCTTTTCTTTTTCCAAGGAGTCAAATAAGGCAAACTATTGTGTCACAGTGAAAAGAAAACTAAGCCTGTGCTCTCTCCACCATGATTTCAATTGTTGGGATTAATTTCTCAGTTGAACAGCATCTGCAGGTGGGATTATTCTTTTGCTGTTTTGTTCAATTCAAAATATTTTCTGACAGATGGTGATAGGAGTAATAAGAACTACATATCTCAAAGGTGGAAGAATGCCTAGGCTTTGAAAAGAACTATAATCATAAATAAATATATTTCAAGGTGTCCCTATGTTTACTGAACTCCGGGATATTAGAGGAAAAAAATCTCATTCATATCACAGAAAATAAGTTTCCTACCTCCTTTTCCACTTGTGAATAATATTAATAAAAGGCTTGTTGTTGTGTTCTTGGTAGAAAACTTCAGCCTTAACATGTAAAATTATTTGAGGATGTAAATATAGTACTTTTAACATGATTATTTGGTTCAAAATTTGTAGCTGAGTACAAATATCTAGCCAATGTTCTATATCCTAACTGCATGACAGAGTCAACTAAACTTAAAACAAATGTTTATGAAGCCAATTAGGCTAACTCAAGAAAAAGAATGAAAGAAAAATTAGCATGTGCATTAACATTAAACTTATCAAATGAAATAATGTGCATGGAAAAATTCCTAGACAGCTTAAAGTATTTTATTTATTTCATTTCAAAGTCATAGCAATGTCTAAACTTGCCTATGAAGTGTGTGGAATATATTTTCAAGGCAAATCAGGATTATATTGCTTTAGAAAATGAGAGGCCACTTTATATTAGGAACTAGATGTGATGAAACTCAGTCTGGAATCCCATTTCTATTCACAAATGCATTTTCAACATGAATTGCAAATAAACTGAAGTTTCATTTATAGTCTTACTACAATAAATAATAGTGAAAAGTTTCCATTTTAGATTTATTACCATTCTAAATGTTAAGAGTTCCTTGTGTATTAAAAAAAGCTATTTAATGTAACATGCTGGCAAAGGGGAATAATTCATAGTCTGTGGTTTTGTCTTTTTGTTCTATATTTATAACAATTTTCTGTTTATTTACAGTGTAGTTAACTAAAATATTGACAATTTGAAATCTGAAGAGCAAAAAGAAAGGAAAAGAATACCTTGCTACATAAGATGCTGTAAAATCACTGAACTTAAATAACTTAAAAACATTAGGTGAGGGCATAATCATCACATTGATGTGGCAAATTTAAGATATGACTAATATTCTATTAGAGCTGAACTATATTACTTAAGATTTGAATGCTTCTTTTTAAGAATATGATTGCTAATTTTTTAATTCTCCCAAAGATTAAAGAAAACGCATGTTTGTATTTTCAAATAAAAAATTATCCTTGGGGAATGTGTTTTAAATTTATTTACCTCTTTAATAATTTTAAAGAGATAGAATAAAAATAAGATTATGATGAAATGCATAATTTAGATAACAGATAAGAACAGGCACATACTAAACTCCCCATCTCCTCAATTTGGATATAAAGACCATATATATCTCTGAATGTGTGTATGTGGGGGGGCAGCTGGAGAAAGTGGGTAGTTTTATATAGGACATAAGAAATCTATCCAATGCTTGTAATATATGAAAAATAGGTTATATGTTGAACAGTTTTTTCAGTGATGTACAATATGCTCTGCTAAAGGCTTATCTTAAAATGGAAACTATAATTTGTAAGGGAAGTTTGCCTCCTGAAAATGAAGCTCAATGCAATCAATTTTGAAGTGTTTTCACTAGAAATCCAGGTCTAAAATCCTCTCCCCTTGAAATTTCTACATATCCACTAGACTTTTAATTAAATTTATTTTCTGCTTGTATCTGTGCTTACCCATATTTAACTTTTGTTTAAAATGCTATTTAAGGGATATTCAAAACAATCTTCATTGAAGTGAAATTTATTTTCTTTGGATGGTGTGTAATATAGATAAAATCAGTATAATATGGAAAATAAATACTGTTGAGTTTAAAATCATAAAATCAGAATATGTACATCAGAGTTCTAAAACAGATCAATAAGGTAAAATATGGATTAAATACTAAGTTAATCAATGATATCATTTCTCAGAGAGATCTTAAGCTACTTATTCTCTGTATTTGATATTTTGATATTTTTTCTCCTCAACTGCTATAAATGAGTATTTGAGTAGCACTAAAAACACACTTCAGTGTTTTTCATCAGCAATATACTCAGAATAATACAGCATTCACCAAGGATATTTTGTTTTTCTTTCAGTGTTTCTAGCACCATATGATGTATCATGAAAGAAAAAAAATAGCCTTATAATCAAGTGTCTGTGTCTAAGAAGTTATAAAGGAACAAAGCGGCCATCTCTGTGATCAAATCCCATCTTTACATATGATCTGTAACAATCCCATCTCTTATTACTCAAAATAAAATTTAGCATTTCAATTCAAATCAGGTTATATATTCTTTTCTTTTTTCTTTTCATAAATGAACTTAGTCTTACCAGGAAGGAATTCCTCTAAAGAGTTTCAGATTTGGCTTGGATAAATTAAAAGGCAAACATTACTGGGAAAATTGCCATTTGTCAACTGTTCCATGTCACATCATGTGTGATACAGTTCTCTAAACAGCAAATGTCAGAATATTGACACTCTACTGTACAAACTAAAACAAGTACAAAATTGAGCATAAATGATGCAAAAATATTGGCAGTGATGCATTTGTAAATGAATAATGTTTGTGATAACTAATATTTTCTTCTAAAGTTTTAGCAGGCCTGCATTTCTTTCTGTAGTACCCTCCTGAGGGGAAGGGGGCAGAGAACAGAAGAGTCAAGTTATTTTTAAAGTTAACAAAGAAGAAATGACTTTGAATCCTTGCTTAATTAAAAATGGAACAGTACAAGTGGGTGACTCACTTCTATCTTAAAAAGCTGAAAATTTAAAATTATGCAATATCCTAAAAATACAAAGACTGATTCAAATGTTTCTTCACATAATAACCTTCAAATAGATTCCCAAGAAGCTCACCTATTTAAACTGTATGTTACTCTCACTGAATTATACTCTCATATGCAAAATATAAATAAGCAAATAATGAGAGGTATGTTTATTACCTCAAATAGTTTCTTATATTATAATGATAAAACAATTACTTCCCTTCTAATGGACCAAAAAGTTACAGTACACATTCTTCAAATATTCAAATCTTACCTTAGGAGAAACATTAGCTCGAACTGTTTCTTCATCCAATTGTGATTCAACATTTTCTGACCATTAAGGTACTAATTTATGTATGAAAGCAGAGGTCCTATGTGTTGCATTTTATTCAAAAATACAGATGACATTTCCTTTTACTAGGTAGCTTAGAGTGACTAGTTCTTGTCATAATGTTGTCATAGTGATAGTGACATCAATGTGCTTCATGGTAATCAGTGCAGCAATTTATCTGAGAAAAATAACAGCACCGTTCCTCGTATATTTTATATTTGTAATGCTGTAAAATATGCTGTTTAATATATTACAGGTAAATGAGCTTTACTCAAGGAAAGCACTCAGGATTTGAGCCTAATTGATTGATATATGTGTCTGTGAAATGTAGATAAAAACACAAGAATCTGAAGGGAAGATGTGGATATTGGTGAACATAGCCAAGAGATCATGATTAACCCGTTGCTAAGGAAGAGTTTTCTCTCAAGTGCCTTTGCCAAATACAAAAGCTCTTCTAGTTTAATTATTTTTTTAATCCTTTTTAATTTTTTTGGACTCCAAGAGTGACATTGTGGTGATAGTCCTAGATTCTGGATTCCATCCTACACACCCTTGGCAAAATGCTCTCAAGTCATCACCTTTCATGCCAAAGGACTACTATTGAAATGTTCTATGACACACTCTCTAACAGTTCAATGACCTACTCCAGTTCTGTAAAGGTTGCAATCACAATGAACAATGAGAACAATGTTGGCAGAGCCTCTTAGTGATGCGGGGAGAACACCCATTTTTAGGTCACCAGCATATCAAAATGAAGGAAAAAAAATAACACAAAATAAGTTAGAATTTTTTGTGTATTTACAATGTTTCAAAGTAATTATTTTAAAACAAAACTATGATGTAATGTATGTTTTCACCAAAAATAATTACAGGATATATATTTTTAAATAATAATTCACAATGAACTATATATGTTGATTATTAAATGATTCCAGGCCGAAATTTGAGCCCCCAAAATGTGACATCTTTCTACCCTGGAGGCACGTGTCTGTGGCTGATTGTGCAGACTCATTTTGAGAAGACCATGAGATCCTTCATAGGTGCGTGAATCAGACCAGACATCAATTCCTTATCTGCTAAGAAAAAATAATTCTAATGAAAATAAAGGGATAGCAGAGGCTTTCTGGATAAAGTTCACATTATCAAAACTAAATTCCAGACTAGCAAAAGTTCTTTTCTTAAACATTTTATGATATGTGCTCAAAATATCAGTTTATAAGAGATAAACTATGAAAACATCTAGGTTACTTCCAATTAACTGTTTCCTTCACGGATCATTCTCATTGGTGGGACTGTGAAAAGTAACACTGCTCCTTTGTCATCCTTCTAACTTTCTTCAAAAACAATGACTTAGGAAATAGTCTGCAACCAAGGGCTATCATTTAGTTGGTTAAAAAATCAATGTGTTCACTAAGGCCTCCATGAATAAAAAAAAGCCTTCACTAGAGCTGAATTAAATTCAGGATTATCAATGAAAAATTTCAGTGTAAATAGAAAATCTGAACAAGTCGCAGATTTGACGTTAGAAATTTTAGATACTTACTTTATGCCATGTCACCTCAGAGTGGTTTAGTGCGAGCCAGTTCCAACAGAAGAGGCAGAAGATGTTTTGGCTCTTCAGGCTTCCAGGCATCATCTTTCTTAATTGTTCCCTTGCTCACTTCAGTATAGCCTGGATTTCTGCCACTCTGTCACATTTCCTGGGACCTGGTAGTTCTACCTTAGTTGTTTTGGGGGATGCCATTGCTACATTGAGTCTTTCCTACCAAGTTTCTGTGAGCCACATCATCTAAGGCTGCTACTCTATTACCAGAAATTGCTAGAGAATCTGAGCTAAGACCAAGTTCCCCAAGACAGGAAGATTGTGTATCAGAGAAGGGACTTCTAGAGTGCAGCACATTAGAGCTACTTTCTCTATGGATCCTTCATTCAGAAAGGAGAATCAACATTTTGTGAGTACATCTGGGCCAGAGCCTTTGCACCTTAGCTTCTCATATCTTCACAACCTCAAAGACAGGTATAGGTATTTTCATTTCATAAATAAAAAACTCAAGTTCAATTTGTGCCTTTGACAACTTCTCATTGAAGATTAGAGAAGCCTGATTAAAATACATGATTTTAACTAAAACAAAGAAGACACATCTCTGAAGTTAAGAAATTTTACTTTCTACTTCTACTTCTCTTCATGTCTGCTTTAAACAATATTAATTTGTTTAACTATATTCAAGAGAGATATTTACTATTACAGTATGGAAGCATTAAGGAAGGAATGATTTCTGCAAACTGATGGAGACCTTGACAAAGAATTCTCAATTCAGAGTTTGCTTGCCTTCCACCCAGTTCTAAAGACCTGCAAGACATAGCCCTCAGTGAGCCCAGCCAAGAACTGAGGTGCAGAGTCAGATAAGAAGTAATAGGCAACAAATGGTTAGCACCACCATTGTTTTTTCTCCTGAGTCCAAGTTCATACTAGGTAACCAAAAACAGAGGTGGGGCAGGGCGTGGTGGTACATGCCTGTAATCTCAGCAGCTCCAGAAATGAGGCAGGAGGATAGCAAGTTCAAGATTAGCCTCAGCAAATTAGCAAACCACTAAGCAAATTAGCAAGACCTTGTCTCAAAATAAAAAATTAAAAGTGAAAAGGGCTTGGGATATGGCTCCAGAAAAGCCAAACAAAAAACAACAAAAATGGTGAGACCTTACTAGTAATTTTGAAACTATGTGCTTAAAATAAAACTGAAAATATTATCAACTGGTACTGCAAGATATAATACAAAGAATTAACCACATATTAAAGATGATTATGCAATTTATATAAGATTTCTAGCAACCCGTAGAATTTGTTTTTCTCCTCTTCTTCCTCCCCCTTCCTCCTTGCCTCCCCCTCCCCTTCTCCCTCCTCACCTCCCCCTCCCCCTCCCCTTCTCCCTCCTCCTCCTCTTCCTCTTCTTCTTCCTCTTTCTCTTTCTCTTCCTCTTCCCCTTCTTTCTTCTTTCCATGAGTGAAAGATTGAAGTCCAGAACAGAAAAGAAATAAGACCTCACAGCCCATTTGATGAATAGTTTGACTACATTGTTAGGAGGGATACTGGGCCAAAAGCAACACTGAATATCTTATGCTAGCAGTATGTTATATATTTTACACATATACAAACATAAATATGAGCATACTCATACTGTTTAATAAAACATGCATATTTGTTACATAATATTGTTTGATCCACTATCGGTCTTTTTGTAGTCTCCATTTTGAAGAGATTACCTACCATACACCAGCACTTCTGAAATACAGGATATTTGCCCCCAGGAGACATTTGGCAATGTCAAAGAATTTTTGGTTGTCAAGTCTGGGTGCTGTAGAGGAGGGCTACTGGCTTTTTTCGAGTTGAGGCCATGGGTACTGTTAAATACCCTGTAATGCTAGAATAGCTTGTTACAAAAAAGCTGACAACAAATTCCTCAAATACCAATAGTACCAAAGTCAAGAGATATTACTGTAGACACATACTCACATGGGGGATACGTAAAACCAATTGATAATTATGGTCATCATTGCTCTAAAAAGCAGATCAGATCATTTACATTTAATAAGAATGTTCATTTAATATGGATTAATCCTAAGCATGGTATGTGTTTTAGTCAGCTTTTTGTCACTGTGACAGGTAAGAACAAAATACAGTAAGAGGTCAAATAACACACACACACACAAACACACATACACGTGTATTACTTGACCTCTCATTGTAGTTATATCAGTTTTGAGCTTAATTATTTGACATATTTGAGTGGCACAAATAGTAGCACAGGGTTTTAGAGAGTAGATATAAGTTCCCTTAAAAAGATAGAAATACATTTTGAATGTTGAAAGGAAGCAAACAAAGAGCAATATAAGTAATCCTTGCAGGCCAGACTGTAACCATATGTCTCATTTATATGGCAAAAATATTCTGAAATTTTGGGTTTTCCAGCAATATATTGGCAGAGTTGTAAAGTATGTTTAAAGTACTAGTGCATTAGTTTTTGTGATAATAATATTTTGATGTATTCCTTGAGTCTGGGTGGTAGAGGGCAGGCAGCACTTTTGCTATTGAAGAATATAAACTGATAATGATATTTATATAAAGATTATGATATAAATATAAAGATAAATGATATTTATATAAAGATAAATGATATAAATATAAAGATATTTTCCTGTAACTAAGAGGGAATAGTAATGGTGATTATAGACAGAAAAAAGAACATGAGGTAACAAGCTGAAGGGCAAAAATAGAAGATAGTCTAGGGAATGAGAGGCTCAGGCTATGGTGGACCAGTAGGAGGTATTCATTGTTCAAATAGCACAGATAGTTGTAAGCTCTAAAAGATTTTCTTTTAGGCATGGATGTGTACCAGGATTGTGGGCTAAGTAAATAGGGAGCTCAGGAATATAACAGATTTTCTAATAACAAAAAGAAAAAAAGTAATGTCCTGTGTCCAAATCATCAGCCTCTTAGTATATGCAGCCTGATGGTGACTGATGGCATAAAAGTAGAGTCATCTCTACCTGTGAGGTCTTGAAAGGTGTCACATTATCTGAGGTAATGTCATCTCCAATGACCAGCCTCTGGGCACTGTGGTCTGGGATATTGGACTGGGTATCCCTATTAAGTAGATGCTTATTTAAGTTGATGTGGGTCTGATTTATAGCTATTATAGTAAAACTAAGCCTCTTGTAAAGTCTAAAGGGAAAGTTGAATCTGGAACCTTGGGTTGTAATACCTTTTAAGTCAAGGCTTTTTAGGTAAACAGCTAAGAAAATAGGTGCTGGCATTTTGATGTTGCTGGAATTAGCTGATACCTAACTGGCACAATTTGGCATAGAACCCAGATGGCACAATCAAAACCTTAATTAATGGTACCTGAACCTAAAATCTCCCAACAGGCCAAGGTTTTGCCCAGATGTTTGATAAGGGAGATTCTCCTACAGTTAGGTTTCAAATTATATGGTAAGATTTGAGTACATGTTTTAAACAAGGTGTTGTATTGCTTGTCAATTAAAATACCTGTGGCTGAGCTTGGAGAACTGGCATTATTCTAGAGGCAGGCCCTCCAGTTTAGCTAATGGGTCCTTTGTCTCAGTTGCTGGTTTTCGTAACAGGGTTTATATTAGCCTAGCCAAACTCCCTGGAATATGGACCTCAGTATTTAACATGTTGAAATAATGGTTCACTTGGAGGATTTGAGCCTCTGGACAACAAACCAATGAAAGTATTCGGACCAACAATAATGAGACCAACAGTCAACAGAATGATCTCTTGCTGTATTTTGCAGGACTTAGCTGTCTAATGTTGATTTTCTTCCAGCATGCATTATTGCCAATGAGAAGTTATCTGCTTTCATCATTATGGGATATGGTATTGATTTCATTTTTACCTCTGGACATTATATTAAGTTTATTTAATAAGTGGAGTTTTCTATCTCCCTTCTTGGTGGTCTACACTGTCCATGGGAATGGTCCTGGAAAGCTAATATTAATTTCTAGAGAGCATCAGAAGGAGAGACTAAATCATTCATTCACCCCTCATAAGCTGAATATTGAAAAAGGTTTTCTGGGTGGTGGAAGTTTAAGCTCAAATGTCTCCCAAATCAGATGGGCAGAGTCGTGGCTCATTGGGCAATCTATTGTTAACAGGTTCCAGAAGAGTCATCGTTTTTGATCTAACCTATTACCTTTGCAGAGTGGAGAAATAATTGAAAATTCATAAAAATAGGAGGAATTGTTATTATATGGTCAAGTATGTAATGAGTCTTTATAAGTCATTGAATTTATATTCATTGAAGTGAGACATCCCTCACTTTAAATATAGGAAAAGATGATACTAAGGTTTTTTTAACAGTGATTTTAAAGGTTTTTAAAGGTTTTTTAAAGGGACTTGGGTTAAGAGATGTAAATGCCTGGGGCAAATTGAGAACCCTGTACATATTTACATGTTTTTTGTTGTTTTTTTTTTTTTTTTCTTTTTGTAACTGAAATAAGAGTTCTTTTGAGGAGCTCATGAGGTCTCTTAATTAAACTAGTTATCTGAGACCTATTGGGAGAAATGAAAGTTTTATTTTGCATTTTTTCAAGAGCTGGGTTAGGAATTCGGAGAAGTGAGATGTGCCCTTGACTAACCTATGGCCATTATAGATGGTAACTATCACTAATGTCTAGATTTCCAAAGAAGATAAGGAATGTTCTATTGAAGCTTTGTATTGTGCCTTAGTATTTGTAGACACATATGTGACTTTGATATCTGCGAGGCAAGAGACAACAGAGTTCTTTACTCTGAAAGGACATCTCTCAGGCAATGACTCAAGAATTTGTAAAAATGTACAGATAAAGCAATATGCTAGCTAGGGTAAATGGTGCTAAGAAAACTGCCGGAAGTTTGGCCAATTTGCTGACTCTCAGATCCTGTCCTTTATCAGCAATATGATAAAGGGGTAGAAAGC
This sequence comes from Geosciurus inauris, assembly GCA_004024805.1. Classification (NCBI taxonomy): domain Eukaryota; kingdom Metazoa; phylum Chordata; class Mammalia; order Rodentia; family Sciuridae; genus Geosciurus; species Geosciurus inauris. The sequence continues at coordinate 69,061 of PVHX01003381.1, forward strand.
AACTTTCCACAAAGCTCCATCTCTGAGGATGTTTAACAGTGCCATCCCTATGTTCTATGAACTTCCATTGCTGCTCAATCATTTAATCTCAAGGTACTTCCTAGATACCCATGAGATCTTTGGGTGATATGATATCCTTCAGCACTATGGCATCTTTCAAGGAACTAAGGACAGTGGAGGTCATCACCTCCTCTGGGTGGAATATGACAGAAGGCCCAGAATCAGATTCATTCTGATCAAGATGTCTTCAAAAGCAATGCTGAGCTTGTGGAGCTCCTGATTTTACAACCCAAGGCATAATGGACAATTGGTTATGAAGGGAAGATCACATGCTCAGGGTCTGAGAAGGCCTCTAATGCTAGGGAAGGCCACTATGTGGCCAGCCCGCTTTGCCCTAATAGTGTATAACAGAATCAAAAAGGCTGACTTCTTGAATCAGCAGCTTATGAACAAACTATGGCTATTATAGGTGGTCCAGACTCCAGGAGGCATGACAGGAGGTTACCAAAGCCTCTATAGGAAATTACTTAGGGGACTAACACAAATGCCTGCCATTTCTCTCCCAAATCAATGATTTTAATATAGATAAAATAAATGTCTAAGAGAAACTGAGTTTATTCATCTGTAGTCCTTTAAACAAAATAATCTGATATTTAGCTAAGGGTAAGTACTATGATTGTTGAGATCAATACAGTTCAATGACTGCTATTAGGCAGATAGGCCTTGTTCTTGTTTTCTTTTAGGAGAATGTATCCATCCACTTAGATGAAAGGCCAAATGCCAATTTTGTGGAGATGGTTTTACTTCGATCTTCATTTTCTCCCTGTCAAGATCATGCACGATGGTGTGCCTTGTGAGACTTTCTTTCATTGCAAATCTTTTGTCACAACTGTCATGGTCACACATAATTGTGCCTTTCCTCATGAAAACAGAATATGGCTCTGGAGATTAAACACAGTTGGTAGGTCCTGTTACAGTTTTCTCTAGGACCTTGGCATACATCCCTTTCTGAGGCATGAGTTTTCATGTGTTGCTTGAGATAACTTTGCATTTGAATGTTTTCTGGCATACTTGATGTCATTTTCTTTTTATGGATTTCTCTCATGTGTTTTCAGAAACTCTATCCTTCTTTGTGACACATATTGCCCTTGTGAATCTTCTTGTGTCCTTTCAGCTTGCTGGATAAAACAAGGTGTTTCCTACATCTTTCATAGTTACCTTGAATATTGGGTTGTTTTTATGCTGGCACTGAAGGTTATTCAGCTGCTGGTGTTTTTAAAATTCTTCTTAAATCTTTCAAAATTATATAAATACTTCTTTCGCTGATTTTTATGTTTGCATGCAAAATGCTTCTTCCAATTAGATTTTGTGTTGAATTTTTGATCACAGCTGCTAACCACACAAATAAGTCATTTCTCTAGTGTGAATCAGGGTGTGGAGATTCAGATCCCAGCCCCTGATGAACGCTTTGCCACACCTCTCATAGTTACAAGCAAGTGCTTGCATAAGTGTGTGCTGTGGAGACATCTGAGCCAGCCTGAACTCTGGCCCATTCAAATGAAGAGTATCTGCAATGGTCAGGGACAACACTAAGACTAAGTGCTCCAGGGTGTTAGATCCTCTACACAGGCACTAGGTATACAAGGACATGGAAGAGACACAGAGATGATCAGGTACAGGCAGCCAATGCTCTGCCCAGATCCAATTGCTCTGCATGATCCCAGATACAACCCATAGTGGGCCCTTTCAGGTTCAGCTGATTTTAACATGGAAAGGTTTTGGAGCTGTTTGCTGGAGGAGGCCCCATTTAAGATGGGCTGTTTTGTAAGGAGAAGTATCAGACTAAGCAGAATTTGTAAATGAGAAAAATGCTGCCTTCAGAACCCAAAAAGTACTAAAAAATGTTGGACATTTATTGTCATAATGAGTATGTCAAACAAAATTCCTTGGAGGAGGATGTAATCATTGCAAACCATACCTGGGTTGATGGAGCAAGATGAACACAGTTAAGCTCCTGTCTGCCAGGATGGTGAGCATTAGCAAAGGTGTTGAGGTGCCACATTGGATGACCTGAAAGAAGTGTATTTTTTCCTTTGAAGGTGAAGGCAAACTACAACTGAAAGGTCATTGAAATAGCTCCTCAAGAGAAATATCAGCAAACTCTATAATAGCATTTGCTGGTGTTTGGTTGAATGATGATAATAATTTTAATAATATTGAGTATTGAATATGGGGATCTGAATAGATGGGACCACAGCATTATAGTTTCAGTGAACCTCCATGAGGTGTCTTTCTTTATTTTTTAATTTTTTAAAGGTTTAAACACAAAGTGTTTAAAATTGAGCTAAGTAGAAAAGTAGTGGGCATAATCACATTTTTTTTTTTTTTGGTCCTGGTGATAGAACCCATTCTATCATTGAGCATTCTACCATTGAGCTAAAACCCCTTTATTAATAATGTTTTATATTAATAAGTTTTAATTCTTGAAATTCTTGTTTTAATTTACATTGGGCCATCTTAACTATTTTAACAGGGATGAATCTATGGGAAACCTTAAGTCACTTTTTTAAAATGACAACAATTTTATTTAATTTTAATTTATTACACATTGTATCAGGACTTCTATGCCCTAAAAGGACCATTTTAAGACAATGGATACTATGTCTTTGGAAAATTTAGGAAAAAGCATAAGTTGAGAAATCATAATCTTTATTTTATATTTAGTTGCTCTCTTAAGATTGTAGGCAGTATCATGTTTAAATGTAGTGAGATCCCTTGGTAGAACTAGAATTTGAGACTCAGATAAAGTCTATGAATCTTTGGCTCAATGTGTGCATTTCAACAAATTTTAAGGTTAATTTAGGGTTGGGCATGGTGGTGCATGCCTATAATGCCAGCAATTCTGAGAGCTGAGACAGGATGATCATAAATTTTGGGCTAGTCTCTGCAATTTAGTGAGAACTTCAGGAATTTAAAAGGACCCTGTCTCAGCATAAAAAAATAAAAAGGACTGGAGTTGCAATTCAGTGGTAAAGTGAGGTTCAGTCCCCAGTACCAAAAAAAAAAAGTCAATTTACAACCGTCATGGTAGAGGCACAAAAGTCCAATCAGAGTACTTACTATGTATTAGAAAAACATTTTTTATCAGATTTTGAATTTCCAACTACTTTACTTTATGGATATATACTTATATATCTTTATATATAGTTATATTGCATTATTTATTTATATATTTATTTTAAAATGTCTCTTTCTATATCTTCTTTTTTAAAAAGTTATTCAACTATTTGTGCTTCTAGCAACCTAAATCTGTGTTTTTTTCAGTTTCTTTCTTTATCTGATAATCATAGTATAGACCATCTAGGTGGCTACAGGAAGGGAGTGGGGAAAGGGGCCCAGTAGTTGGCCTCATAGGAAGCCAGCACTCATTCCAAGGCTTCCCAAGACATGTAGACCAATGGTACAAAATAGAATACACAGAGACAAACTAAATAAATATGGTTATCTTATATAAGACAAAGGCACCAAAAACACACATCGGAGAAAAGACAGCCCATTCAACAAACGGTGCTGGGAAAGCTGGAAATCCATATGTAGCAAAATAAAATTAAACCTCTATCTCTCACCCTGCACAAAAATAAACTCAAAGCAGATCAGAAACTTAGGCACTAGAACAGAGACCCTGCACCTAACAGAAGAAAAAGTAGGCCCAAATCTTCATCATGTAGGCTTAGGACCTGACTTCCTTAACAAGACTCCCAATATATCTCTGAAGGATTGAAGTTTTACTTGAGAGCCAGAACAGGCTCTCCCTGGTACAGCACAGTAGCCTCCTAATCTGAAGTACCAGCCTCTTCTCATGTTGATAAGCAGAGGTAGTTACTGTCTAGGGTATCTAAGTAACTTTTGAAGGTATTCTGAAAGGGTTTGCAGGGGTGAGGTATTTGTTTTCTTGCCCCAGAAGAAAACATTGGGTTAAACATTGGGCTGATGATCTCCAAAGGTGCAGCCCAGGATGTTCCTGAGAGCCTTGAAGACGTGAAATATGCAGCAAGGTAGACAGACCTTAGCAACATTGGCAACACAACAGGAGTGCCATTTCCCCACCACAGAGAAACTCAATTGGCATTTTCTTCCACAGGGATTTTTTATGAAACACATTGACAAATCAGGATTCTGGACCAAGTAATAATAAACACCAGTACCAAAGAAGCAGAGGCTGTTGGAGTAGGCTTCTGCCAAAAAAACACTGGCTGGAAACACAACAGAATGCTAAACCCATAAAGCATACCCCAAGTAGCCAGCCATTCTTCCTGACGTGAGGCGGGCCCACACCTAGGCATCTATCTGGCCTCCAGAGTTTGCTCCATTAGTAGTTTGTTTATAATATCCTGAAAGACCTGGAGAGAGATAGCAAAGAGAGGCAGATACAGCAGTGTGTAACTAGGCTAAAAGCACAAGCTCAAGTTCCATCTAAGCAGTTCCATCTTACTTTGCCTGGAAGCAATTAGCAAGCCAAGAGCAGAATCCTGAGAAGGTATCAAAATGTCAACAGTCATGGCCATAGCATGCTGCAAACAATGCAAATTGTTTTATGAGAAGAATTCCTTTGATGTCAGAATTTAATACATTGACACTTGAATAGATGAAAGGCAGAATTTCTTATTGTTTATAACTACTAATGAGAGAAGTATGTCAGGCAAGCACTCACCAGGAACTGTGTTCAGGGATGGGGTTAAGTAGCAAAAGAGCATTGTAGGAGACAGCTATGTGGGGCAGCCAAGGCAAACAAGGCGGGATTAACTATGTTTCTCAGACTTTCAGTGGAATAGTTAAAACACTGTGCCTAATTGTTGAGTACTTGGCCAGGGCTGATTGGGGTTAGTGTATCTGTGACTCAGAGTAAAAGAGCTTGATAAAAGTAGTGGTTGGAATGTGGACTGAGCTTTCCAGAAAGGGTCACTGACCAGTCTATAGCCAGGACCTCAAAACTGGATCAACACATCATTTAAAAACAAAAAGCCAGCACAAGTATATTACACCACAGGAAAAACAGGGTTAGTCATAGTAATGGTAATAATTCTTAAGTTTTCTTTATTTGTTTTGAAAAATTTACTCTACCTTAACTAAAGTAGGGAAGTTGTCTATCTACCCTCAAAATCCACTAGCATTAGACAGGTAGGAAGAAACAAATTAGTGTTATATTTTTAAATTCGCAAAAGGCAGCCATTCTGTCTAAAATATTCAATAAATGAAGAATAGATGGAAACATCTTTATATATCCTATGTATAACTATTTGATAAAACGTACTAATATTATAAATGCAAATTTCTCTAATCTAGACATTTCACTTTCAGACATTTATCCTACACCTATCTTTAAAGGCATTACAAAATGACAAATGGGCAAGTTTAATTATTGGTAATATCAATAAAAGTGTTACTTAAATGTTGGACCACCTTATAAATGAAAAAATATATACTAAAAAATATAAACAAAAAAGGAAACAACCTCAGCAACAGCTTGAGGTCTATGCTATGTTATGTTACAATGCAATTGCCATAAAGTTAGGGTTTTTTGATCTATATAACTGTCATACTATTTTTTGATCTGTTATAACTGTCATACTATTGCCTGAGATACAGTAGGTATTAAATAGTAGTTAATAAACAATAAATAATTGTATACATTGATAAGTTTAAAAAAGAAAAAAGTGAAGTGTATACCAGGATATCTAAAATCTACATTTAAGTTATATAAAAAGAGGAAGAAAATAAGAATCTTCCTTTGCATTTATTTGATGAGCAAAGTGAGTGTGTATATACCATTTTTTTTCATTAGTAATTAACTATGATGGTGAATGAATGTCAGGGATGGAGGTGGGAAAGATCTATTGGAGTGCATCCAGAGTAGGTAAGATACTTTAAATTCCACAAATATGTTTTGAACCATATGATATGTGAGTGGATGACCTACTAATAACTTACATAATTACATAATTCTTTAATCATAATTCTGATAATTTCTATAAATAGAAAATTGTATACAAGCAATAAAGCACATAGTACTCTAGTAAAAACTCAACAGATATATGGTATTATATTTATGAAGAAATGTTTTAAAACTTGGTTGTAATTATTTCGTGAAGACATAAAGCCAAATATTGGGTCAAGTATTCTGTATCTTTGTATAAGATATAAGATTTAGGGGACTTCACCTCAAAGATATCTTGTTAATATAGTAAATGTCATTATGGCATATTCTAGTCTATCATTTATGACTTACTTGGATGGAGTAAAGAGAGTCTAATATAAAATGTAATTCCATAAATGGTACTGACTAGTCTATAGCCATGGCCTTGAAACTGGATCAACACATCATTTAAAAATAAAAAGCCAGCACAGTATATTTATACATATATTGTACTCATTCATAGATTTATGAAGATAACTTTGACTCCATGGATCAATGATTATGACCCCTTGAGGTGACAAACTAACTTTAGAGTTAGACTCTAGTGAGTGGTATTTGGCAAGTCACTTGCTAATAGCACTTTTTTCTCCTTTTCATGTGTATCATAAATATGAAATATTTAACATGTTGTAGATTTTATAATGTAAAGCAAAATGTAATGCCAAATAATAGATCTGTGTTTAAGATGAGGGATATTAAATATTCTGTTCTCATTTTATTAGGAAATAATTGAGCATCAAAATATAAGGAACATTAAATTAGGAGTGAAAACTAAGATGAAATACATCAAGATGGTGTATCTGTAGGTGATATAAACCAAACAGTATGGGTTTATTTATGATTATTTTTTTGAAGGGGAAGCAGCAACTTCCACATTTTCACTTTTGAAGATCAGTTCTCAAACTCCTGCTTTAAATTTTAAACATGGTTGAAGATGCCACCTTTTGGCTCCAAAGTCTTTTACTAACTTAGTGATTTTCCTTTTCAGTCTTTTTGGGTGGTTTTCTTCTTTTGTCTTTTTTTCATTTCCCCCAGATTTAAACATTGAATATCCAAGTGCTTAGACCCTGGCCTAATTAACTTGTATTCATTTCTTTAATCTATATCGATACACCAAATAACTTCATCTAAAGACAAATGGATCTAAAAATCAATACACTGAAAACACTGAAATTTGTATGTCTACCTTGGTAGAGTACTAAGGTAGAGATACTCCCCAATGAACTCTAGATTCATGCATTCAATTTTCAATGTTATGTCTGTAATTTCAAATAATGTAAAACTACATTTGTCCATATTAAACATATCTAAAACCAAACTCTTGTCTGCCCCTACCATTTTCACATTTTGCATTCTTGCCATATAAATGAATTCCCACTTGCTGGGGGAGCAGGAAAAAGTCATTACTGATGTTGTGTTAATTTCATCTCACATCCAACCACCCTAAAATTTTGTTGATTCAACTGCAAAATATATCTAGGATGTTTGTAATTATCCCATCACTCTCCCTTGTCCAAAGCCACCAATGTCTTTTATATGGATTGTTAAAATACTCTCCTGTTCACCTAGTTTAACTCATCCTTCCTTTACCCCATGCCACAGCCAGAGTAATCCTTTTTCATAACTCAGAACATGTCCTTCCTCTGTTCAAAAATGGATCATTTGCCTAGTTAGATAAATGAATAACATGGACCATGTAAATACAATTTAGTATATCAGATTAAGTATTTCAATTCCTAAAAAATGTTGAAAATTGTTAGTGTATTGACAGATTTCAAAAAAAAGTTCTACCTGACTTAAGAGTACAGAGTCTTCTTGATTTACAGTGTGGTTACATCTGGATGAACCCATCTTAAGTTGAAAATATAATTCAAGAATGCAGTCAATTCATCTCGCCTATCTCATAGCATGGCTTAGGAGCACAGCACACTGCAGAGCCTCAATTGTTTCCTCTCGTGATCCTTGGCTGCAGCTTGCTGCTGCTTGTCGCTGCTGCCCAGCATCAAGAGTAACATACCACATATCACTAGCCCAGAAAAAAGTAAAAATGAAAAATATGATTTCTATTCAAAACCTATTGCTTTTACACCATAAGGTTGAAAGTTCACAACTAGAACTAATTATAAATCACAGATCATTTGTATTGCAGTTTGAAAAGTGGAGCATCATAGATTACTCTAGAATTTGTACTTGGGTGGTAAACAGTAAAACTCAAGCAGAACTTGGAATCTCTGGATCAGTTCCCAAAAACGGCTAGAATTGAGTCAATGTCTCAGAGGAATGTAGTGTGCAGCGTGCGTATGGCCCTCAGATGCCAAACACATCCTGTTTGCAAGGGTTAAAGCATTTCTCTGGGTAAGTACTCAGGTCACCCCATAATTTCTAAGTGCCTAGAGCACCCAGAGATTTAATTTTAAAATAATATGTTTAATGATTGAGAATACATGCTTGCCTTTTATTTTTTCTTGAAACAGAAACTAAATGTTGGAGTATGCACTCAATATTCTTAATTACTTTTTTATAAACATGAAGCCTTGGTTCATTTGATGAATTTATCTTTAGAATTTTTTTTATTGCTCCAATGAAATGATGTCAGTTTTTTAAAACTTCCCATGTGAGTATTCATTCTGAAACCTTGGGAGAGTCGTTGAATTTTACAAAGTTTGTATTTGTTATAAACCTAGTGACTAGGGAATTCCTTTTGCAGATTAATTAAGCAAGTTAAGGCAAAATAAAATATCACAATTTCCTTATTCTTAGGAAGTAAAATGTTTTTAAAATGAACAATAAGCTGGGCGTGGTGACGCAAGCCTGTAATCCCAGCACTTAGGGAGGCTAAGACAGGAGAATCGTGAGTTCAAAGCCAGCCTCAGCAAGGGCAAGGCGCTAAGCAACTCAGTGAGACCCTGTCTCTACATAAAACACAAAATTGGGCTGGGGATGTGGCTCAGTGGTCTAGTGCCCCTGAGTTCAATCTCCAGTACCAAAAAAAAATGCATAAAATGAACAATAATGGTAAGAGGAACTCTAAGAGATGTAACTTTTAGGGTTTTTTTTAAATCATTCAAATTAATGCAGAAGCCCAATATAACATTAACATGTGATTACAAAATATTTTTGTGTAGATTTATGCAAATGACTTAAAATAGGCCTTTTAGCACTGCTGTTAATCTATCTTTGTTACCCTACAAGCTTTCTTTCTCAATTTTCCCAATGATTGCATTTTCCCATCTATTCTTAAGCTTATCTCCTGCCTGTCTGCCTCATTTTGCTCCTCCCATCTGTGAGTCTGGACCCTATTACACCTTCTCAGGAGTGTTATTCAACTTCCCTTTCCTGAATATTCAACCACACCATCTCAGCCATATCTTTCACAACATGTAGTCATCCTCAGGTTTCCATTCCATATCATCCTCCAGTTATAGTTCCATCTCTCTTCCACTTCATAATCAATCCTCTTTTACAAATTATTTACATTTGCTATCTCCATTGTCTCACCTCCTGTGCACTTATTAACACACTCCATATCAATATAGCTTCTGTAACAGTATATTTCAGACAGTCTTTCCTAAGATCACCAATGGCCTTCATCTTTTCAAATCCGGGGCACATTGTTTTCTGCATTTAATTGATTTCTCAGCAGTATCTGACAATGTCAGCTGTTTCTTCTTCTTAAATTACCCTCTTAACCTCAACTACTGTGATACAACACTCTTGACCAAAGCCAGAATTAAATCAATAGCAAAGGGAATATAAGAAATAAAGCACATCTCCTGTATATGTGATCATAAAAGATAACTATTTATCTGTCCACCAAAACCACTTCTCCCTTCTGTGATAGTAGCTAGGCATGTAACTATTCAACTGTATTACATTTCCAGACTCCCTTATAGTTATCTCTGACAATGTGCTGTATTTCTCTCCAAAGATATATGATAAGCACTGTAACTACCTATGAAATTTCTCAGGTGTACCATTCTGTGTCCTTTCCCCTTTCCCCTGAGCATATCAAGGATTAAATATCTAAAGTCAGAGATAAAGTCAGCTTGAGTCCTTGAATGACTAAATGGAGCACAGACAACCTGCCCCTCACTTCTATGCACACATATATCCCTGGTTTGGAAAACTGCTCCATGCACCTTCAGCTTCAGCACACATCAGAATCACCTGGAAGGTTTGTTTAAGCATAGATAGCTGGCTCTTGGTACCAGAGTTTCTGATTCAGTAGATTTAGCATCGGACTCAAGAATTTTTATTTTTAACACATCCTTGGTCATGGCCATGGGGACCATTACTTTGGGAAGTATTACCATAGAGTATTGTGCACAAACAAATTTCTATTTTCTTCCCAACTCATTACATTTTGAGTCTGTTGTTAAAGCACTTTAGCTTCTACTATCTAATTCAGAAATGACTATGGAAACTTGATCAAAACAATCCTATTTCCATGCTGGTATGAGCACCTAATTCAGCCTAAAATAGAATAAACACTTGTAAGTATATTCAGTGATGAGCAAAACTATCCAAGTTTTCTGGTTTGTTACCTTCCCACTTGTCCTATGTATCCTAAAACTGACCCCGAACTCCACAGCCACATTCACCAGTCAAGGATGCTCAAATGCAGGAAAAACTAGGCAATAGGAATTAGAGAGGAAGAAATGAGGAGGTTAAAAATAAATATACAAAGATACTTCACAAAACAACATGCTTTTGGATATTGCATATAAGAAATAGAAAATATTTTGTTCCAAAATTTATTTTGTATTCTTTGAAATGGTAAATATGTATGCTTTTTGTAGCCAAGAAAAAATATTGTTCATAGAGACTAAGTGCACTGGATAAGGCCAGCATTCAAGAGAAGTGCTTCCTTATTCAAGTTCTGTAAGTGTTGAATAGGAAACCTTATGAAACTGACTTCGATCATGAACAGAGTGATCTCGACCAAGATGTCAACCAGATTTGACAATCCATGATTATGTGATTTGAACTGCTTATTTTACAAACAGGAAAATAAGATCTTTAACATCCTGTAATAGCATATAGATAGTAGGCTGAAGATATTTTTCTGGCCTTGTATACATTTTAGGATAATTAAATAAAATAGATATCCAGTCTTAAATTCAATGTGTCAGTTCAAATGCCTTAATTTTTAATAATAGCATAAGAATTAAGATATTAAATGGAAAATGGAGAAATGCTAGTTCTTAGTCATTTCAAAAGAACACAAGACAAAGAAGAGAGCTTTCACACATCAAAGACAACTTTGTGTGACTGCTTTTAGTAATATGTTATTTCAATTTGTCTGAGGTTTCAGAGATACTTTTCAAATATTGTCCTCTAACTGCTTTTAGGTCATGTAATGTTACTTTTTCTTTCTCATGAAGGATCTTTACTTTTAAGATTGAGTTCTTTGAATCGACAGTCCCTTAATTGGTTGGCATTCAAGTCACCTTGAATTTTTCAAGAAACCATTTGCACAAAATAATGCTCCCCAGTTTTCTTCCTTGTTTCCTATGATTCTACGTAAAAGGCCTAAGGACACATAAAGATCACCCCTAAGTTATCATAAGTACCCTACATTTTTCCAAGAAACATCTTTTAACTTATTATCTTCTCATGGCTCTCCCACTTGACCATTACATGAAAAAATGAAAAAAACCAAGCAAGAATAAGATGTGCCAAGTTACACAAACCATAAATTGAAAGAATAAATTTAAAAGAGAAAGGAAAAAGCCCACTGAGGAAGTCTGACATTACTGTGCTTTTCTAGGTCAGGAAGAGAATGCATGGATGATCACAAAAACCAATAAGTTTTACCACGGTATTAAAAAGGCACATTTACAGGAAACAAAAGACATGAGAAATTAAATTTTGACTTCTATGATGAGTAGAGACCCAGGAAGGTATAAAATGTATAAAACATAACAGTGTGAGAGGTCTTGTCTCAAGACCCAACTGTTGAAGCCCACATCTTAAGAGGTTAACTAGTGCATTCAGTGGGCTGAATTTGATAGAAATATGTTCAGAAAGTAACTATTTTTCATCATCTATTCAACCTTCCCACTCCCTGATAGCACATCATGCAAATCTCATAACTTCCAAGTCATTTCTCCTTCCATTTCAATCATTATGACTCATTCTCACTTATTTAGATGTTCATTCCAATCTAAATCAGAGCTCCAATCTCTAACTTCATTCAAAGTTTCTATCTTCTCCACAACTCAGGAATGACATGTCTTTATATGGAAGCATTCAGATCTAACTTTAAAAAAATTTTTCTTTCTTTTTCTTGGGGTGGAATATCTGTAAATTTCTTAAGAGCTCTTGGGGAAAAGTCCCCCCTGGGATACTAATATGATTTAGTGTTATGTTACATAGTACTACCATATAGCTATCAGGCTCTGAGTAACCTTCCCACTTTTACAGTGCACAGTAAAACAAAAACTTAAGATGGCCTACATCATTTTGTCTTACTGGTCCATGCATCCTTGTTACGTACAGCCCCTTCCTTCTTTTCCCTCGGGTGTCTCTGAGGTAGTGGGCTGTTCAAGCCATAGTCACACTCACAAAAGACTCATGCAATGAACGGGTCTAATCCTTTACTTACACAAGTCCTCTACCTAGCAAAGAACTCAGTGAAGAACTGCATTGTGCACTATTCCAAGGGAAGCCCCAAGATAGGACTGTGACGTCCTGTGGCTCATAAGCATTCTATAGTTGTGTGCTAAACAGTCTGCTTCTTTTAGAGGCACTGCTGGTCTTACACATGATTTCCTAGGATAACTTTGCCTTGGGAAGGAAAGAACCTTCTTGCCCTGTTATTCTCTGGGATGACAACTCAACAACCCAGATTAATTCCTATTTCCCTAAACTCCTCCACACCTGATCTTATCTAGGCTGGAAGGATAGTGGGTGTAAGCATGCAAAGGGTCAGTCCTGGGGCTAAGTGTGTTATTTGTGGTTGCTATCTAACATGCAATTATTTATTCTTAGACTTTCACGAAATCTTCAGGAAGGGCGACAGAGGTTATCAAAGATTTTCCAAGGGGAAATAAATGCAACTAATCGAGATGGCTCAAAATACTTGACTGCCATATTTTATTAAATAACTATAAGGTAACAACTTGACATTCTAGAATATGGGAACAATTATACCTACTATTTTAAGAAAAAGAACATTTAACTTTCTGTTACAGAGATGTTGTTATACTGAACAAGTTACCTTAACCTTTACCTGAATTCTCCAACTGGGCTGCCACATTAATTTCAAATTACTGCTATAACAAATACCACAGACTTGGTTACTTACAAGAATAAGAATAAATTCTTACTGTTCCAGAGGCCAGATGTCTCAGAGCAGTTTCACTGGGTAAAGTCAGGATGTTGACAGGTTACTGGGCTGCTTCCTTCTAGAAACTTTAAAAGAATATCAATCTCCTTGTCTTTGCTACCTTCTAGAGGCCACTTGCATATCGGTTCCTACTGCTTCTTCCCACCTCTCCAAACTCACTTCTGAAATCCTGTCTTCTGCTTTCTCTCCATTTCCTGCCTCCCTCTTATAAGAACACCTGTGATCATCTGGTATTCCTGGATAGTCTCTTCCTCTCAAGATCCTTAACTAAACCACATCTGCAAAGTCTCTTTTACCTGGTATGTGACAGTCTGAGGTTCCTGGAATTAGGATACAGATATTTGGGGAGAATATTATTCAGCCTGCTACAGTTGCCTTCAAGATTAAAATGATAACATAGATAAAGTACCATGATGTCTGGAACATGATAGCATTCAATATATGTTTAATTTATTCTTCCTATGTCTTCATCCTGTTTGCTATGATGTATGATATGTTGGTTAAAGCACCTAAATACTAATTGCTGCCTCATTTGTAAAACTAAATATATTAATAATACTTTCTCTAGGGATATAGTGATGGATAAGATTGACTTAACTCCTGTGATTCTAGTTCACTTTGTATTTGACAGAAACAACAATAACACACACACAAACACAAATACACACACATAACTATTTTATTATAATTACAAATGTAATGAGATATTAATTAGTACCATAAAATGATCTGGCTATTTGGTCAGGGAAGATGAGCTAGAATAATGAGAGCAAGGTCGTGCATGGCTTCCTCTGTATTTATTTACCACGTGTCAAATGTTAACTTCATAGAAAGGACTTGATTGACAGCATATTCAGAAACGGTCTGTGCTCACTCCACCCATCACTCTTTTCCCCTAACTTAACTTGTGTTAACTTTTTGTGGTAATAATTCCTATCTAATATTTTATATATTTATTTTGCTTACTATTTTGTTTTCTGCTTCTTTCACTATGAATGTAAGCTTTAGTATAATGAGATTAAATTCATCTGGTTTCTTATATTCCCAAAATAGTCTGAGAAAGGTAGAAGCTCAATTAATATTTATCTAGTGAATTAAAGAGCTATATAAATGAATTAAATACTAAAATGCTAAAATTCCTTCTATTTTAGGAAATGGTGGTAGATACACAGGTGTTCCCTATCTCACTGGTAAAAGATAGACAGATATACACATAAATCATGAGTGTATTTATCATCTACCCAAAGATTGGAGTAAAACTCAGTAGGAAATATGTGACTATCAGAAAGCTATATTTTCATTTTTAATAACACCTTTACTAGAGAATAAATGAATCCACAAATAAAATGTGAGAAGATAATCTATACACTTTTTCTGTTTTAAGATTTCATACACGTAGTTTTTCTACATTTGAGAAAAGTCTTTGAAAATGTTTTCCTCATAATCTTTTCCTATCAACTAACCATACAATGTATTCACAAAAGAGAATGTTTTTCAAAGATAGGGCAAGAATCATTACAAATATATTGAGTATGTATGTGAACCTATAATAATTATTGAAAAGATTCCAACTACCATAAGATTGAATATCATAATCCAAGGTATTTTTATATTTAATCAATAAATATAACTCATAAAAACTACTTATTAAAATTAAAGCAAATAGTGAACTTTGAGTTTAAAACAATTCTATTTGCAATTAAATTTCAATTATACAACTTATAATGGACTGTTTAACTTAGTGACATGTTTATAAAGGAGTAACTCTTAATTTATAATTTTCAGAATACTGGTCATTGAAATTGATGACCTTGTTAATGCATCATTGATTTAAAAGAAAATATGGTATTACCTATTAGTGTAGATACGTCACCTTAGATGCATTATTTTGTTTTGATGAATGTAGGGCATTCCTAGGGGCGATTTATATGCCAGATCCCGAGAAAAAACAACCTATCTCATTGGTTACCTCCTGCTTGCGTGCTCGTGGACAAGGCATGACTGCTTATATTTGGTATAGGGTGCTTGCTTGCATGAACAGGCCACGGCAGATTGACCTTTAAGCTGATTGGTCAAAAGGAACTATATATTCCTCCCCATTTCCGCAATAAAAGAGTTCCTGTGCTGACTGGTCTCCCTGACGCGTCTGATTGTCCTCCAGCGAGAGGGCTGGGTGCGGGCGGTCAGTGGGCTCCTGCCTTTCCTGGTTTGACCTCACTGGGGTAAGTCTCTCTCCTTCCCCTGCAGGCTCGGGGGGAATACAGGGCTAAAAACCCAGGCATTCTGGCACCCAACGTGGGGTGAAAACAAAAGTGAAACTAGATCACTGGCAGACCAGGCCAAGAGAGTCCCGAGGTAAGAGCACACCCGAAAAGATGGGGCAGGGTAATACTAAGGCATTAAGGTACATGCTTAAGAGTCGAGACCTGGAGATCTCCGATACCTAGGCGGGGAAGGTCTGGGAGACCTTCATGCGGGCAGCCCCTTGGCTCCCAGCCAGCAATCTTTTTGACCACTCCACATGTGGGAGGGTGGAACAGCTTGTCAGGAAGAGGGAGGTCAACTTGGGTGAGGATCTACCCTTGGGGGTCCACCCGACCCTGTCGGCTCTCAAGGCCTGCTTCTCCCTGTGACACCCAAGGAATCCCTTGGGGACAAGCCAAGGTCATCCAAGGGGGCCCAAGAGCAGATCCCTAAGGACAGAGTGGAGGGTGACCCTGAATGGGAGCTCTTTGATAGTGAGCGGCTTAAAGCATGCCACAGGCCGCGCCTACCCTCCCCCACGAAAGCGAAGGGTCCCAAGACCTGGCCTGAGGTGGTTCCCTGGGCCGATCTCTTCCCGCCATTGGCCCTGGAGCCTGACTCGCTGGCCTGCCCCCATGAGTGCGAATGGCCTCCGCCATATTGTCACCCTTACCCTAAGGAAAGACAATCGCCATCTTGTCCAGATGGTGGGAAATTGCTTCTGCCATATTGTTGCACAGACAAGGAGGCACCACCATTTTGTTAGGCATTTCTGGTAAACACCAATCTGGGTGGAAACCAACCAGCAGTTTGGTACCCCTGGGAAGCACAGGAGCTCAAGGAACTTAAAAAGGCAGTCTCAGAGGACAGACCTAATTCCCCATGGGCTGAGACCATCCTTCAAGGATTGGCTCATCAATAGTGCACCACCCAGGACTGGAAGAGCCTAACTAAGGCGGTTCTTCCTGGCCCACTATACCTTAAATGGTGTGCTTTTTTTAATGAGGAGTGTCACTTCCGAGTGGAGAGGAACCAGGCTGCTAATCCTCCCATCCCTATTACTTATGGGATGCTCTCAGGGTCAAATGATCAATTTGCCACCGGGCCGCAATAGGCTGCCGTCCCAGCACCCTATCAGGAACAGGTGTGATCACTGGGCTTAACGGCATGGAAAAAGCTAGAGGAGGGGCCATTGGAACCCCTGGTATCGGAGATAACCCAAAAGCCCTATTGAGAGGGTAGAAAAAAGCCTCCAAAGAAAGTTCCCGCCCTGGCCCCCTGCAAGACCAATTAGTTAAAATGCTGGTCTGGGAAGGGATGACCACAGACCACAGGCTGGCATGCGCAGGGGTGAAGGATCGATCCATGGGGAGATGGATAATAGTGACCAAGAATGTGGGTACTCAGGCCCACCAATCCCAAGCCCTGGTGACGGCCTTATAGGCTCAAACCACCTCTCTTACAGAGGCTCTGACTGCTGTTCTCTCTCTTTCCCACTCAGGGGGTGAAACTCACAGCCTGCGGAGAAGGGGGTTTGCTATGGCTGTGGACAACCAGGTCATTTTAAAAGGGAATGCCCTAACGGCCGCCCGTGGCCTGGCTGGCACCCTGGCCCTCCCCCAGGGAGGATGGCGAATCAGCCTTCTCCCAAGACCCCCTGTCCTAGATGTAAGAAGGGGATCCATTGGCAAAAGGATTGTTGATCCAAATTCAATATCCTGGGCAATCCTTTAAACTAAGGGAGGGGCACCCTCCAGCCCCGTCAGCTAAAGGAGGCCCAACTGCTGGGGGTCGGGATCCCCCCAGAGCCCACTGGACTGTCCCTATAATACCAGGAATAAGGCCAAAAATGGATATCTATATATCTGGGAAAAGGTTCCGTTGTCTGATTGACACAGGGGCAGACTGCAACGTGTTACAAAAGGAAGAGGTCCCCCCTCAATGGAAGTTGATCCCAGGGCCCCATCTATTGGGGGTCAGGGGCAATACCGCCTCTGAGGAGACTGAAGATTGGCTTAAATGGGAAGATATAGATGAGAGTCATGGGGAGGTCCGACCCCCTCATTGCCCCTGGCCTCATGGCCAATTTGCTGGGACAGGACATCCTTGGGGAGGCCAAAGTGTATATCACCACTGATCATAAGACTATTTATTTATTTATTTATTTATTTTTAAATATTTATTTTTTAGTTGTAGGCAGACAGAATATCTTTATTTTATTTTTACGTGGTGCTGAGGATCGAACCCAGTGCCTCACGCATGCTAGGTGAGCACGCTACCACTGCGCCACAACCCCAGCCCCCATAAGACTATTTATGATGACATTCTAGAGGAGGAAGAATACCAGCAACAATTTAACTTGCCCAGGAAGGTTTAAAGCAACTATAGGGCTGACCCCTTCCTCGAGGTCACATGGCAATGGGTTCCCGCACCTCGTGTAAGGCCTCACCCCCAATCCTAGGGACCACTCTTCCAGTGATGCCTGCCATTACCTGACTTCCAGGTGCCCCAGTTTGGGTAGAACAGTGGCCAATACCCCAAAACAAGCTCCAAAAGTTAAAAGATATTGTCCAGGAATAATTAGCACTAGGCCACATTCAACCATCCCTTAGCCCCTGGAATAGTCCTGTTTGTGTAATACAAAAGACATCTGGCAAATGGAGGATGTTACGAGACTTGAGAAAGATTAACAAGTGGATGGTTCTGGTGGGCACCCCTTTAGGAGGAATGCCCTGGATTCCATCCATCCCAAAAAACCTGTCCCTCATCATGATTGACATTAAGGACTGTTTTTTTTTTTTTTCCCATCCCCCTTAACCCTGTTGATTGTGAGAAGTTCACATTCTCCATTCCCTCCACTAATTTCCAGAGGCCTGATGAAAGGTATGAATAGGTGGTTTTGCCACAGGGCATGGCTAATAGTGCTGCCTTCTGTCAACAATATGTCTCACATATATTACGGCCCCTCCAACAACAACCAGGAATTACTCTCTATGTCTATATGGGTGACATTATTATTGGTGCAGTCAATGCCTCCCAGTTAGGCTCTGCCTATAGGGAGCTCCAGCACCTTCTAGAGCAAGGGGGATTACATATCTCCAATGATAAAGTCCAGACTCTCCCACCCTTTGAGATTTTGGGAGCAAAGCTCAAACTATACTCTGTCTGCCCCCACAAACCTCAGTTATCTGTAAAGCCCTCATACACCTTAGTGGAATTACAAAAGGTCTTGGGAGAACTTAATTGGCTGCGGTCCTGGATCCACATCACCACGGAGGACCTTCTCCCACTTTTTGAGTTACTAAAAGATAAAGACCCCTCAGATCTTATTCTGCTGACAAAGGAACACCAACACATATTCCAAAAGATTCAATTGACCCTCGATGAGGCTCAGCTGGCCTGATACCAACCTAATTGCGACCTCTGCCTGTGTATCCTTCCTGGCTCTAAGCTGCTCTCAGCTGTCATTACCAACGGGGGAGTCCTCTTCAATGGATCCATTCCTCTATAGGGGGCATCCCACGGGTATATGCATAACTGGATCAGTTAGCAGATCTCATAATTAAAGGACGGAATGTTACTGTAAGACATTATGGGAAAGACCCTGACATCCTGATGATACCTTATCATCTAACTGATTTTGAATGGATCCATAGAAACCATAACAGAGTGTCTGATGCCATAACTGGCTTTTGGGAAAAAATTGATTGCCATTATGGGGCTACAAAATGGGTCACCTCATTCTCAAGGCTGGAATGGACCACCCCCAAACTTTTCTCTGGTAAGCCTCTCCCTGAGGCTGTAAATGTATTCACTGATGGAGGCAAGGAGGGATCTGAGGTGGTCATTCTCCCTCCCCCCTGCCTCGTAAATAAGACAAGACAAGCCTGATATTTCCAGCAAGTCAATGGGTCAGCTCAATTTAAAGAATTATATGCCATAGCTCTGGCCCTGACTAATAGTCAAGAACCCATGAACCTTTTCTCTGACAGTCTTTATGTGGTCAACCTCCTTCCCACCCTATCCTTGTCATATATTAGGTTAGACAAAATCCAATCACACCCTTGATGATCCAAGTGAGAACCCTCCTCAATGAGCGCTCTGCACCTATATTTTTACAACACCTAAGGGGACATCAAAATCTTCCAGGACCAATATCCCAAGGAAATCAGTTAGCTGACTGATTGGCCTCCTGTGGAGCATTGACCATAACCACTCACCCAGACCCTGGACTGCTGCAGGCCCAAGAACTTCATGATATGACCCACCTTAATTGGCAGGGGCTACATCATAGATTCCCACTAGTGTCAATCAAGGACTTAAAAAATATTGTTAGAACCTGTAAACCTTTCTACAGGTTTCTACAGGTTAGAACCTGCTTGCCCTTTCTACAGATTCCACCCCTCCAATCCCCTGGGGTAAATCTCAGACGATTAAAACCAAATGCTATTTGGCAAACTGATATGACTCATTATGCACCCTTTGGCAAACTTAAATATGTTTTTGTGGCCATAGACACCTGTTCTCATGCTTTTTGGACCACTGCCCATACAGGAGAAAGGGCTAAACATGCACAGAGTCATTTTTTGCAGTGCTTTGCTATTTTAGAAATACCTCAGCAGGTAAAAACAGACAATGGGCCTTGCTCAAGCCCTGCAAGAATTTTTCGCTCAGTGGCATATTAAACATTTTACTGGAATCCCATATAACCCTAGGGGACAGGCTATTGTACAGCAACACAATAAAACTATAAAGGATCAATTATTTAAAAAGGGGGAGGGGATTAACCCCCATGACCAGTTACGAATGGCCATGCTCACATTAAATATTTTAAATTTTTCAAAAGAACAGCCTCTAACAGCCTTTCAGAGGCATTGGTCCAACCAGACGTCCTATACCAAAATTGAGGTCCAATGGAAGGACACCCCTGACAGGATGCTGGCGTGGGCCAGAATCCCTTATAAGTGTGGGTCATGGATTTCGATGTGTCTTCCCAACAGGTGAATCAAACTCCATCTGGGTGCCTGCCAGAAACCTTAAATATTGCCACCCTGAACAAATTGATAACCCGAGAGCATCTACTCTTGAGGGGTGATTCTGTCTTCCGCTCCCTCCTTTCTAGTAATATGCCCGTGTGAAAGGCCATGGTAGACTCTTCATCGCCTTTCTTCTGCTGTTCATCAGAGGGAGTACTGCAGGAACCATACTGGATCTTCAGTCCTAACTTGACTCCTTAGCGGCAGTGGTGCTCTAACTGATCGAGGATCGTCCAGGATAAGATAAAAAAAAATTCTCTGGACTGGGCTAAATGGATGGATCCTCTACCTCCTCCCCTTCCTGGGTCCACTTATTACTGTAATTCTTGTATTCACCTTTGGGCCATGCGTAATGAATGAGCTTTTGCAATTCATTAGGGACTGAGCACGGTCCGTACAGCTCATGGTGGTTAGACAACAGTATGCTGCTCTACACAACATGGATTGGGAGCCTTATGAAGGCCCTAGTTCCTATCAAGACGTGGGAGTATGAATCCCTTTTCTCGTAAATAGCTGGCTCTTCATCCGACCCTCACTCAGTACCCATCTAGTGGTCTAGCCGACCCAAGGGAGGCATCCCTCAGAAGAGCTAATGTCAATGACGGGTAAGATCCCCTGATGGGGACAACATAAGACAGGCAAATCTTCAAGTACGTTGGGTGCCCCCTTTCTCTATTAAAACAAAAAGGGGGAAATGTAGGATGTTCCTAGGGGCGATTTATAGCCAGATCGCAAGAAAAAACAACCTATCTCATTGGTTACCTCCTGCTTGCGTGCTCGTGGACAAGGCATGGCTGCTTATATTTGGTATAGGGTGCTCGTTTGCACGAACAGGCCATGGCAGATTGACCTTTAAGCTGATTGGTCAAAAGGAACTATATATTCCTCCCCATTTCCACAATAAACGAGTTCCTGTGCTGACTGGTCTCCCTGACGCGTCTGATTGTCCTCCAGCGAGAGGGCTGGGTGTGGGCGGTCAGTGGGCTCCTGCCTTTCTTGGTTCGACCTCACCGGGGTAAGGCCCTCTCCTTCCCCTGCAGGCTCGGGGGGAATACAGGGCTAAAAACCCTGGCAGATGAACACATTGATCAATAATGGGATTCTGGATTTGAAAACATCTTTCTGTAAATAATATTCAACAGAAAAAGAAATATGTCTTGTTTTAAAACAATCTCATCCAAGAATCCAATTTACTTTCAAAATCGAGGCTTCCAGCTAATCAAGCTAAGGCATAAGCCATGTGATGTAGTCTTGGACTCTCCAGTTTAGCTCAGTTCCAGCTAAATAATTTGAATAGTTTTCCTAAATACATTATATAAATACTTCAGAATAGTATATATAAATATATTTAAAATTCACTTTACTATATTATATGTTTATGTTGGTCATCTGCTCTACTAAACTGGAAACCAGAGTTCATGTCATGTCCTCTCTAAACATTTATCTCTATTCCAGAAGTTTCTTCTACTTCCAACTCTCTATATTCAAATTCAACTTGGCTGTTTTGAGAACTGGTGAATGTAAGCACTACAAATTGTTTACGAGGTGCATTGTTCTAAAATGAAGCCATATAAAATATTTTCAGTAAAAAATACCAGAGGTCTTCAGGATGAATGATGCTCAGTGAGCAAGCTTTTCAAGGATCCTTAGTTCTCTCACAACTGATGTGCACAGAAGGTGGTGAGCCATTTCTGCTTGTGCAAGATGAGATGCTATCAAGTGTGAGAACTTCTCACACTCCTATGGCAAATTATGTAAGGCCCCAAGTGCTTTGCCTCTCTTCATCCAGAGGTGGCCCTCTCTTTTAATTTTGGTTGGTGTGTGGCAATTTTTATCAATGGAGTTTAGCACAAGATAAAACTATTCTAGCTCTGCGCTTACCTATTAAGAATACGGGCAGACTTTGCTTCACAAAGTCTAGTTACTTTGTTAAAGATATCAATGTTGAAACACTGACACTACATGAAAAAGAAAGAAAGAAAAATGTAGCAGAATCCAGATGTCCAGCTGTCCCCACTAAGGCACAAGACATGTGACTGAAGCAGCCCTGACCTCTCCAGTTTAGCTTAGCCCCAGCTGAATAAGGCCTAGTAGCTCTAATTTTGTTCAGGTACAGCAGAAGAATCATGTTGCCTTGTTCCACCTTAATTTCTGAGCCCCCAAATCACAAGGTATATTAAAGTGGTTGCTGTGATGGCTTAGAGAATAATTAGAACAACCCTAAATGAGTCACATGGAAACTTCAGCACAATTATTTTATGTTTGAAGGTGGGTTTTGGCAAGCCATGTCACCAGATTCAACTCTAAAGCTAGATGAAGTTTCAATTTATTACCTGTGGCTGTGCCACCCTTCTGCAGTGGTCATGAAGATGGCCAGGCCTCATAAATACATGGTGAATCAAAACTATGTAATTTTGCAGACAGCATGCAAAACCACTCAAGTACTGCTTTCCAAGGCCCGGAAGAAACTGAGAAGAGCAGATCTGTCACTGTATACATACTTCAAAATCAGTTGGTCAAGAACAGATTAGATTGATTTTCCTATTTATAGGGGGGCTAACATTCACTGCTCAGTGAATTAAAGACATTTTAACCATTGGCAACTATTGCTCAGATGAATAATTAATATCAGAGCTCCATAACATCTGCCCCTTATTAAATTTATTGCAAGATATTATCCATATCCCCATTTCCTGATGTGAAGTATTCATTAATTTTCATATAGTTTTACAAATTCATTCCATTAATATTTTCTTGATGTCATTTTCCACCTCAAAAACTTTCAATGAGTTTTTCAATGAATCCTATTTATATATAAAAATTAATTCCTCAATTCAAATCCTTCCATAGCACTTCAGTCTTTTCTGTTGTCTATTCCAAAATTCACATGCTTTTGCCCTGCTGTGTTAGTAACTGTGTTCAATAATATCCAACCCTGATAATAGGAGGGGAAAAAGAAAAAGGATATCCTTACTTGGTTAAAGAGAAAGTTTGTGGTGAGGTAAAGGGGTACATCAAAGGCAATGGATAAGGTTTCAAGGGTGTAGTCTTGCTTCTTGGTGTCTTATAGTCAGCAGTTTAATTGGCATCTTGGCAGGTCACACTCATCTCAGAGGGGCTGTGTAGCTACAGCAGGTCACCCCATTTCCTGTGCTGTGTGGGATCTTTGGCAGAGCTGAGGAGAAGGTTCACCTGCATCAGGTGGTCTAACTCTGTGGGGTTGCCGTGGGAGTTCCCAATGCCAGACCTCCCCTCCAGCTGGCTACGATGCTGATAGTCCACACACAGCCCATGGACAGCTCTCTACAGTGAGATGCATACCAACAAGGCATTATAACTCACCCTAAATTAAAACTCAAATGTAAAAGAAGACAATTTAATCCATTTTTTTAGAAGCCTTGTTCATGTTAAAGGTAATATGATGGAGTTGAATAGGTGAAATTGAAGTAGAATAGAGGAATAAGAAATAGGTAGACAAGAGACATAAAGGAAGGGCAAGAAAATATGATTTTAATTCAGAGTGCCATATATTTTTCCAGGCCTGTCACTGCCCAAGTGAGTCCTTTTCAGGCCCATTACTCTCAAATTCCTGAGAAATCTGTAAATCTATCTGTACATTATCAACCTCTCTCCCAATAAGTAGATTTTAAAAGATACATTATTTTGATAAATTTATAATTTAGGGGACTTTTCAGCACTATCTACTGATCAGATAATAAAGACAGTGTCAACCTAAGGATCTGGAGATTGACCAGACCACCAGAAACCATTTTGAGATTACCAGGCTGCTGTCATTCCTACATAGCTTCTTATACCCATCCCTCACCAAGTTTCCTTTAAGAGCAGGGCTGAAACCCTAAAACTGCATTTCTCACTGTTGAGGTATATGCCTTGAGGTATATGCCTTGCTTTACCCACAAAGCCTTCTCTCTTTTGAAATTGCCCTCACTCTTCCTTGAATATATGACACTTTCCATTTTCTGTCTCTGCCTCAGACTTACATGTGCTGAAATTCTTCTCCAATACATCTACCAAGGACCCTGCTGCTCTTGAGTAGAGATAACCTCTTTCTTTCTCTGGAAATTCCTCAACCCTTCCTCAGATATACCTCTTTTCCCATAACAAAATGGGTCCAGCTAGACTGTTTTGGAAGCTTTCCGATCATGGGAACAGGTTTAAGTCAATGAATAAGTTGCTTTGAACCCTCTTACAATTATTAACTCATAAACCACAAAATAAACTATGCATCAAGCAAATGGACAATAAGCATTTCCTTCTGGTTAAATATCTCTACTAAGAGTTCATAACCAATTAGCAAATATCCCCTGCTTCTCTCAACTGTTAATTTTATTCTGTCCTTTGATTTGTACAACTCTTCTTGAAATCTCTAAAATGAAGCCCCAATGTGCTTTTTTTAAAAAAAAAAAATAGCATATTGTTATAAATCCCCAGAATGAGAAACTCCTAAGGCTTGCCTGTGGAGTGTTCATCCTTGCTCTGGCAAGCTTAATACAGTTGATATGACTACAGCATGTTCCTGGTGACCTTGGCCAATGAGCTTCAAAACTACCACTAAGTAAACAAATAAACAAGGTTCCGATAATTACGAATCTTATTTTTCTTTCTTTGTGTAATACTGATAATATTTATCTTGTACTACGTTTGTAAGGTTTAGCAAATATGAAGTACCTAGTGTGATAAATAGTAGATGGTAAGTGTCAGTAAATAAAAGGTTATTTTTTCATTTGCATATATATATTTAAATATACATTGTGCTTAAAAAATTAGGCAACATTTACAATATAATGCCTGGTTTATTTCTTTTAAACTTAATTTTCCAGTAGCCCAAGGTATGGGAATATAAATCTGAATGAACTGTCATGCAGGGATATCTCTGAATAAGGATGACTAATGCTAATTTGTAGGATGGAATAGAATTTTCATAGTCTATTGGCTTTTGAAAACTATAACTAGACTGGACTCAGTGACCTTTCAAATCTCTCTGTCCTTATTAAATCATGATTTTTATCAAGAAACAAAATTGTCAGTGCCCTGTATTCTTGATGTGATTAGAATTTTATCAACTATGTGGTAGAAAAAAAAAGAAAACAGAACGTTCATATGAAGTTTTGATACAAATAAAAATATTTTAATAAGATAATGATGAAGTAATAAGAAAATGCATATCTTTTCCAATTTCCTGTTATAGTGTGTGCAGTTTCAAAATATAATTAATTAGGAAGGAGGCCAATGTCAAGGTCATGTTCTCCAGGAAGCAGACTCTTGAGATTGACATTTAAATGCATCTGTTTTATTGAATAAAGCTCTTTAGATCAACACCTGAGAATGAGAAAGACAGAGAGAGACATACAAACAGAGAGAAAGGGAAAGAATATGTTAAGGAAGAAGTACTGGGCAAATTGAGAAAGAGTGAAGGTAAGAGAGTTGAAACCAGGGCTCAACTGATCTTTTAGGGAGCTCTTTTGATGGGATGGCCCTGCAGTTTCCCCAGATTGAGGCAAGGAAGCTTGCCATTTATACCCTTCCACTCCTTAACCCACAGAAAGATTTTTTGTTGTTGTTGTTGTTGTTTGGTTTGGTTTTGTTTTAAGGTAGAAAGCAATTATTGGGAAAGAATTCTGCAGTGACCCAGGCAACAGTCCCAGCATCTAGAGGAAATTGCATGTTGGTCCTAAAGGAACCAACCTCAGTGTCTACTGCAAGGAAGTTTTAAATTTATCTGCTATTGTGTTTTATGACATATTAACTGTTCCTCTTCTCTTTGGTATTTGAGGGAGTAAGCAGAGCTAAATATTTAAGATTTATTTAGGAAAAAAGTCTACATTATTAAACCCAACATTAAGACTTTCTTAAGAATAATTATCACTTCCCCTTGATGCATGTATGTTCTTACACTGCAGTTTGACAATTATTTCATCTCACTTCTCGTCTATATTTACTCTTTGAAATATTAAACTAGGTTTATATGTAGTGGAAACAAATGTTTTTGGTTCTGGGTTGTTCATGCCTTTGTTCTGTCACCATATTTTATTGAGTTCCTACTTATTATTTTGTCAATTGCATAACAGCTTAGTTCTAATTTTGCTCTTTTTCTTCCTCAGAATTGGTGGGAAGCTGCATGAGACAAGTGTACCAAATGCAGCTTAGCTATTAAATGATTTTCATTGACTATTCAATTGCTGGTGCATAGAAAAATGGAACAGCTTTAGAGGTATTTAAGTGGAATGTACATCACAAAGCCATTTTTGAGCTGCAAATGCATTTGATTTACATATGAAACTGTTACCACTTGATTAATTTATTTAAATTGTAAGAAAACATAATTATTTAACTGGTAAAAGAACATAAAACAATCACTTATCATATTTGTATGTATTTGTTTTTCCTTCATTCAGTTTTTGAATATCATTTCCTCTGTACTTTTCAGATAACCCATTTCCTCTGTACTTTTCAGATCTCTAAAGGTTATGTCTCAGTACTTTATCAAGAAAACATGAAAATTTAACAAATGATTTTTAAAGTGTGGATCACAAGCAAATTCTTTATAATAAGATTGCTAGCTAACACACTCCATCATATTCAGATATTTTTCTTATTCTATGCGTCAGTTTCTGTGTTATCATCTTGGAGTTTTATACCATTTGTGAAGAATCATAAGTGGTTAAGGATAATGCCACTGTGTAAATATTTCAAGTATATATTTTAAAATAAAACATCATTCTTAGCAAGGCATGAGAAGTAGGAAGTTCACAGTACAATGTCAGCCTCACCTTTAGCTGAAAGTGAGGGCTTGTTCTGCTTGAGGTAAGTGATGTGCACGTCCAGTGTGGCCTCCTGGGGCATTGCCATCATTCATATTTTTACCCCTTAGAGTCTTTAACTTGATTGTTGAAGGTTAAAAGACCATTTTAACTTATCTGTAGGGATGTACTTTCAGTTAGTGCTGTTCATTTCCCATCCTCTATTGAGTGTCTAAAATCTCTCTGCAGGTACTTATTTCATCATCTCCTTGAGCCTAGGGAATCCTGGTGAGTTAGTCAATACTACCTGTGGGATGCCTTTGTCATCTGTATTCAATCTCTGAAGGGTGATATAGTCACTATAGTGAAAAATATGCTCATAGGTTATGTGTACTGTTTGGAATGCAAAAAGCACTCCTTTAAAATGAATTATCCATGCTCATCCCTTTTTAGATAAATAGGGGTTGAGATATTTTCTGTCAGTTCTGCTTTGAGTGTGCTATTCTGATTTACTGTAACCAAATTAAAGAAAATGAAGTGAATTGACACATTTTTAGGACTTTTCTTACCTGATGTATAAATGAACTGATATTCTGACTAAAATTTTCAAGTTAGTTAAAAGCTATTTACCTTTTTATTCATTTTAGTGAGTACATTTTATATTAAAGGTCTTCAACAAATTTAGTTGATATTTTTCAAACTAAAAGTCAGTATTTCAGACTTTAGCATAATAGGGTAGACTTTTGGAGTTTAGAGTAACATAACGTTCCATTCTACCATAGCCTTAAGATAACCTGGAGCAGCATCATTCCTAGGCTCCTTTTTTAGGCACAAAGCTGCAGCTCAGATAGGTTGAACAATTCACCTGAGTCCACAGTGTACAATAGGGTTCACCATAAGCTTCCAATTCCAACTCTAATTTCTTTATTGCAAACCATAGTGCTTATAGTTACTGAAATGAACAAATAAGTTTATTGGTCTAGTTGAAAAATCCTTTGTGTATAAAAGTGTGTTTAAAAATTCCATATTGCTCATCAGTGATATGTAAGGACAATAAAAGTTAAAGAATGAAAATTGGAAATCAGTACTCAAGAATCATTTGAGGCAGCAGCACTCATTTAAGTATTACATCTCTAAAAACCCTTAGACAATAAAATAGTCTATGTTTTCTAAGTTACTCCATTTTACATATAAAAGATGGACACAGATATACTATAAGCAAAGTTCTATGGCTCAGGGATTTTGTTTATAGCTCTCACCAAGACATTAAAATAGTTCCTACCTATTATACACTATACCTAAAATAGTGTATATCTAGTAAATGAAAGAATTAACAGCTTTTAAACAGCTAACACATGAGAATGATTTATACAACATCTGTTTCTCAGCAAATTTATAATTAGATCCTTTGAGCAAGAGAACGGAAAAAAATGTCAACTATTTAAAATGACTCACTGAGGGCTGATTTTGGCCATATTATAAATTCTTCATGTTCATCAAATTTAAATATTTGATTGGTTTAAAAAATGAATATTATAGAGCTAAATTGATGAATGATGCAAACTTGGGAACCTGCCAATAATCTACTTATTTGTTGTGATGTTTTCTTTAACTCTCCGAAACATACTGAGAAAAAAACTAATGACTTTTTTCTTTTGTTTTTTGTTTTGTACTGGGGATTAAACTGAGGGGAGATTTATCACTGAGCTAAATCCCCAGCGCCCCGCCTTTTTTCCTCTTTGAATTTTTAAAAGTTAGTTCTGTAAAGACTAGACAAGAAGGAGATGAATTAAAGCTGCTAGGCAAGGCTTTATTAGAATATACGCTCTCGGGCTGAATTCTCCCATCCATCAGAGTGTGTCCGGGAGAAATGGCGCTGGGGCTTCAGTGTAGAGAGAATTTCAAAAGGCCCAGTTGGAAGGGGAGGGTTTGGGGGCAGGAAGAGAAGGCCAGAGTTCTTCCTGGATAGGTCAGGAAAAACCTGCTGATTGACAGCAGGCGTGTCTAATGGTGACATCAGCATCTGGATGGCTGCTCCTGCAGCTACATCCTGGACCCTGATCTGACCTAACAAGTTCTAATCAATTATACATGACAGCAGAAAGCTTTTTGATTCATTGTACACAAATGGAGCAGAATTTTTCACTTGTACATGAAGTAGAGTCACACCGTTCATGCAATCATACACGTACCTAGGGTAATGATGTTTCATTCCATCATCTTTCCTATACCCATATCTCCTCCACTCCCTCCCCTTTGCTCCATCCAAAGTTCCTCCAGTCATCCCATGCCTCCCCAATTATGGATTAGCATCCAATTATCAGAGAGAACATTCGGCATTTGGTTTTTTGGGTTTGGCTTACTTCACTTAGCATGATATTCTCCAACTCCATCCATTTACCTGCAAATGCCATAATTTTATTCTCTCTTATTGCTGAGTAATATTCCATTGTGTATATATCCCACAGTTTCTTTATCCAGTCATCTATCAAAGGGCATATAGGTTGGTTCCACAGTTTAGCTATTGTGAATTGAGCTGCTATAAACATTGAAGTGGCTGTGTCACTGTAGTTGGCTGTTTTTCGTCTTTTGGGTATAGACCAAGGAGTGGGACAGCTGGGTCAAATGGTGGTTCCATTCCAAGTCTTCTAAGGAATCCCTGTTTTTTTTTTACATTTTGAGACAAGATCTCACTAAATTGCTTAGGGCTTCACTAAATTGTTAAGGATGGCCTTAAACTTGAGATCCTCCTGCATTAGACTCCAGAGTCACTGGGATTACATGAGTGCACCAGGGTGCCAAGCAAATAAATGGCTTTGGTTTTTATTAACAGTTTTTGATTCTTTAAAATTAGAATACAAAGATGAACAGGGCAATCTTCCCTTGGGGGAAGAAAACATTACAATTCATTCAAAATTATAAAAACACATTATTATCTTATTGGTGAACAAATGTTTTCAGTAACTCAATATTTGGACCAGTAGAAATTTTTATAATTATGAGATGGTAGTACTTTAAAATAATTCTACTTTCATTCCTGGATTAAAATGGTTCTCAAACTAATTTTGAAAGAAAGTCATTTTGACCATCTTTTGTGTGACATTTAAAAAATTATTCTCAATACATATGAAGTGTGAGCTACTTGTCCCATCAGATATTAGACACAAAGATTTATAGAATATTGAAGCTGAAATCAACCTCAGGTATCTGAAAAGCCACTTAACTTTTACAAGGAGAACAGAATGAGATCCAGAAAGATGGTATGACTTGTTCAAGGTTAGAAAGTTCCAGACTCAGGATTAGAAGGCCCTCCTTCCCACATCACAGGGGAGAACTCACTCACTCAAGAACATGACCCTTGACTACTTTTTTTCCCTTCACCCTCTTGGATTCATGGGCTGAGCCCTGCAAATTAGACTGAGAAAAGCCACGTCCCCTTGACAACCTTGTTTCATTTTGCTGACAGCCTTGTAGGCAGGTCTGTCCACTGGCCTCACTGGCTTCCTTCCTACTCCTGGAATCAGCCAGCATTCCAGCATCCTGCATTTGCTTCCACAGCAAAATGAAACCAGGTTGTCATATATCCTTCAAGGTCCCAGAGTAATAGAGCAGAGTTTTGGCAGAGAAAATAATTTATCATTAACTTCATAGGTTATTGACCATGCTCACTGACAACACTGCCCAGACAATACTGGCTGGCCCTTGCCTACTTCTTCCTTGCTAATAGAACCCCTTTGTTCCATGGATGTGGCTGTCATCTCAGGATAAACCAAGGATGGGTCTTGGAAATTCTATTAATTAAGGTACTAGCATTCGCCTTGACACTGACTTACTCAGATAGGAATACAAAGCTGGATGGTGAGAGGCAGGCCAACTAAGATAGGCTCAAGGAAAATGTCTTAACTTTGTGGAAGCAGACAGGAGAATGCATGCTCTCCCCACTGCCTTTGCTCTGGAACATTGCAAGTTACCTTTTGAGGTTGTGGTTGTTGGTAGTGAAAGATAATATTGTGTTCATAAGGGGACAAAGCCAAGGAACTTAGCCAATAATGTGAGGATGACAGAAGCAAATAACAATGAGAAACTCTGTCTTTAATTATGTTTAACTCAGAAAATGATACTACAAAGTCAGGCACTTTGGCTGCTGAGTACTTTGAACTGAAGAACATTGATTGGAAAGGTCTCAGACCTAGTCTCTTTTTGACCTTACCCTAAACTTTCTTGGGCCTTCCTTTCTCCCCCAGGGCAAGTCATAGGAACCAGAATCCCTTCTCCTGAAGCCAGACATAACACCTAGAAATCTTACTTGAACCTTTCTCCAGCGTTCTGTATAAGAACAGCCCATAAAGAAATGATCTGACCTACCTTGTCTGTTGTTACAATAAGTCCTTAATTTCGAGGTCCTGCCCCCAACCCAAGAGGAAGGATTGCCACATTGATAAGCCACAGAGAATCAGAGCAGCCAGGCCTTTCTGAGTTTTCCCTTTCAGCCTATTACATTTGCTCAAACTTTGCTGTAAAATCACATTTCTACACAGCTTTCAGTCTTCATCAAATCTAAGCTAAAAACAGACAGATCCCTGGGTCTTTGGCTCTTCATTTTGAAGGCTTCAATGTCACATGCAATTTTGACTGAATACATTTGTTATGCTTTTCTCTTGTTAACCTGCTTTTCTTTTTTGTTTGTGTTTCTTTTTGTTACAAAAATAATAGCCTTGACCCTTATGAAGGGTGAGGAAAGATGTCACCCTCTTTTGCCCCTATGATTCCATTGCTGATTTACTGATTCATCCCACCCTGGAACTGGTTAATCTGGAAGATCTATAATGTGAAATACATTTTCCTAGTTCTTAAGACATTATGAGTTGTAATTTTAGGTATAAGCAAAATCGTTGATAGCAAGCCCTCTATACTATATAGCAGCTGTTTCCTGATAGCAGCAATATTCTTCTCTTAGGCAAGTCAATATTCCCTGATCATTCAAGACAAAAAGATAGATTCTCAGGTGTGTGTGTAGGGAATAGTCTCTTCCAATTTCAAATTCTCTCACAGTCTTATTGTTCTCATGAGGTGGCTAAACTCTATGGCCACAACTGAACAGCTGGGACATAGTTACAAATTCAAAGTCTACCTAATAGGCACCAACTTATATTTTTTTTAATTATTCTGGTGTTTAGCAAGTTAAAGTCTGACTATAGTTCCAGGAAAGTGTCTTATCCTTGGAGATTGAAAGCAGCTATCTATATATTTCTATATCTATATCTAGATATAGAATATCTATCTATCTATATCTATATATCTATATCTATCTATATATCTATATCTAGATATATCTATCTATACCTACATCTGTATCTCTATATCTATATATCTATAAATATATATATATACCTATATCTATATATCTAGTCTTAGATATATAGATATAGATATATCTATATAGAGATACAGATGTAGATATAGATGATTATACATAATAGATTTGTTGTTACATACTCATATAAGTGCATACTACTGCACTATAATTTCTTTGGTTTCATTATCCTGGACCTCCTCTTTTTCTTCTCTCCTCCCTTCCTCTGGTGCCCTTCCTCTACTCTCCTGGTCTCCTTTCAATTTTCATTTTCAATTTTCCCCTCCCACTCTCTTCCCCTTTTTACTCTCTACTTTCCACATAAGAAAGAAAACATATGTCCCTTGACTTTCAGAATTCAGCTATTTCATTTAACATGGAAGCGCTAGAAGAAGTTCTATCCATTTTCCTGCAAATATCATAATTTCATTCTTCTTTATGACTGAGTAAAATTCTACTGTATATATATGTCACATTTTCTTTACCCATTTTTATGTTGACAGATACTTAGGCTGGTTCCATAGTTTGACTATTGTGGATTGTGCTTCTACAAACATGGGTATGAATGTATCACTATAGTATGATGACTTTAATTCCTTAGGAAAAAAATACTGAGGATTAGAATAGCTGGGTCATATGGTGGTTCCAATAACTTGGTATGGGAGCAGGTTTTCTAGCCAGCAAAGAGATATGGATCCCTACTGAACTAATAGTTGCTTACCTCTCAAATCCAATGTCTGCAATGTGGCCAGCAGGTTTTTTTGTGAGATAAACCATTTAAACATCACATCCCAGGACACTACATAAAATGAAAAGGGCAGTCTTTGATATTGATTTCTTTCTCATAAAGCATCTTCTGGAGGAAAAACCAGCCAAAAAATGAGAGATCTGATTTGTGGCTGCATCACCAATGTTAGCTAAGACCTAAAATTCTTATGTGGGGCCAGGCAAGTTTGAGTAGTGTTCCGAAAAGTATTCTGTGCTCTGTATGTGTATAGTTATGACTAATGTGGACAGAATTACAGTTAAGAATTGAGAAGAAAATGCAAATAACTAAGAGAGTACAAGTCAGGACACAGGTGCAGTAAGGAGCTCATCTTTCCAAGAAGTCACAAAGAAATTGTGCCTTTGGTTAAAGCATTTTCATTTTTGGTTAGATCTTTTTAAAATGTGCCAGTGTCCTAGGCATTGTGAAACTAATATTACTTAAATGAGCTTATCAAATCCTCTTTTCTCTACCAAGAACAAAGAAGATAGTATCTGAAATCATGGTGTAGACAAAGGTAAACATGGGGCAAACAAGGTGGATTGGCTGAGGATCTAATGGGAAGTAAGAAGATTGGAAGACAGGTAGCTCTTCTTAGATCTCTTTACACACGTGGAAACTGAGGCTAGCCTGCCTCAATAGCCTGTGGTAGAGCCTAGACATGAGCTACTTCTGATTCCAAAATTCATAAGATTATTGCCATGAAGATAAATTACATTTAGTTCTATGAAGCTCCAACCTTCCTTGGCTCTTCCTTAAAAGAATATACAACAAACATTATGTCATAAACAAACTGTAACAAATTTGAACATGAGAGGCAGTGGTATAGTGATTTATACTGCTAAATCATCTCAGACAAATTATCTCTATTCCTTAGTTCTCTTATCTGAAAAAAAATGTGATAAAAATACCT
The DNA here is from genome assembly GCA_004024805.1 of Geosciurus inauris. Classification (NCBI taxonomy): domain Eukaryota; kingdom Metazoa; phylum Chordata; class Mammalia; order Rodentia; family Sciuridae; genus Geosciurus; species Geosciurus inauris. The sequence goes on from PVHX01003381.1 coordinate 103,459, forward strand.
ACATCCCAGGGTTCTTTTGAGAATCAAATGAGTGCTTAGAATACTGCCTGAAATACAGAAAACATTCAATAAAGGTTTTGCTATTATTGGAATTATTTGCTTCATTTAGTTTCTTCTATAACTTTTTTCCTAACTGTTCAGAATTTTCATTTTCAAATGTATTTTATTGTAATATTAGGGTTAGTTTTGTGTTGTTTAAAGCGTTATACTTCATAGGATAAAAAACTACTTAAATAAAAGAAATCTAAGTGCTCTTTTTTTTCTATACCACTTCTTACTCAGATGTTACTACTATATGTATTAGTCTACTCCGTTTCTATTCTATATAGTAGTTACCTTGAAAATGAACTTGAAACATTGTTTTTCTTACAACAGACTAGCTCCAGTGACAAGTTTAAATGTGTGATATGTATACTGGAGCATGAAGTGAAGTGCTGGGGTATTCTTCTATTCATCTGCAAACTGTCAGATGAATGGAAAGAAAAGCATTGTTCCTGCCAGCTAATGGTCACAAGTAATAAAATATTCCTAAACTAGCTCAGGTTACATCTCCAAAACAGTGAGAGCCATCAAGATATAAAATCACAACTAGTAAACCTAGGTCCTCACTCTTCACTCTCTCTTCATTTCCCAGGGATTTCCCATCCTGCACGCCCACTTATGTTATCCAGGTGCAACCTGCTTGAAATCAACTCCAAGGGCAAAGTCAGTGAGTGAGAAGGGGAGGGAAACTGGATTGGAATGGAAGAGGTGGAAAAGCAGGAGGCTGCCTGGGTTGCCTTGGCAATACAAAGGAGACTGTCAAGGGGGAGGGACTTATATGCAGATGATAATTGCATTTGCTAATTACATTCTATTGTGCTGACCCGCCTGCTTCTCCAGTTCATCTTTCTGAGTCATTAAGTAGTTCCAAAAGCTCTCCTAAGCAGTGTGTCCCCTCATCTTCTAATTTTATCTCCTCTCCCAGTCCCTAGGCTCAGTTACCACAGTGCTACCTTTGGCAAGATACTGGGAAAGAGGGCTGTAAATGGATGTGAAAGGTTTTTAAAATCCTGTAGGATAATGCATCCCTGCTGGAGCTTGCTGGAATATTGCTTTTCTGTTCAACCACAGCATGGATTTACAACAAAAGAAAGCTGCTGAAAAACCAGAGAAAATAAATCTGAAAGAAACATCCCACAGTGACATGCAGGCTGTAAATGATTCACCAGAAGAAGAAGGAGGAGGACAAGGAGGAGGAGGAGAGGAAAAAAAAAAAAAAAAAAAAACTGAGCGGTTTTCTCTAGAATCCAGTGTACTTTGAATTGGAAAGGTCCCTGGATATAGGGCTTTCAGATTTATTCCCTTGCTCCCCCTGGTGGGAGTTTGATTTAATGACAATAAAAATTCCAGCGGTTGTGCATATTTTGAATACATTGATACCTACTGTGAAAAATTCTTTCTTATAATCCCTCATCACTGACATGAAATATTAACATTTGGTAACTGTGGTTTATGGTTAAAAAGGTAACCAAAAATGTTAATACTTGCAGTCTTAATTGCGATGTGAATACATTCTTAAATCACATAATACATTTAAATATTTCAAAAGTAATATATATGAGTTCTTTGTAAAATAAGTTATTCACAGTAATGTTTTTTGTGTCTACTCATATTAATTCATCCTCACTGGTCCCTCTCTACAAGCAGAGCATAAAAATGGTACAGTCTTCCTTTGGTCTAATTGTGTTTCCCTCGTAATGATTTTTATTCTCCTTGATTTAAATATTTGCTCTCAGGGGTGGTTCCATCTCTACTAACTTTCCTAAATGTAAGATCTCTATTTTGTTCTAACTCTGTATTTTAACAACATATCTCTTATGAAGTCTTTCCTGGTGTTTCTATATTTCTCAAGCACTGACTCATTTCAATGCTCAGAACTCAAATTGGCTCCTTGAAGGCAGTAAAACGCAGGCCAGGCTGTCTCTAGACTGCTCGGTGTCTATCATTTTGTTTTGCATTGGTCATAAAGTATGGGAAATTTATCTGAGTGGAAAATTTTTTCTATGGAAAAGATTAGTCACTGTACAGATTGAAAGAACATTCCTTGCAAGAATTGACTCTTCACCATTCCTAGATCTTCATCTCCCATTAGTGTTTCTCCTTTTTATATGCATATGAGATTCTTTTGAATCATCAATGACAGTATGGGGAGAAGGAGAAATAAGGAGGCATTGTCTGGGATCCCTGATGATTATAGTGGTTTGGTGATAAATATATCCATATGCTAGTTCCATTATTGACCCTGTGATGCCGAAACCATATTAAATATTTTGCCTATGTAGTGTCACAATACATAGCAATTTTATGTGATTCATTATGCTTGAATTGCAGTATTTTTCAATGGAACTCAACAAGGGTCCACATCTGCCTGACTGCCATATTGGTTTGTTTCCTCACTAAAACAAAATTTAGGGGTGTAGTGGACGATTCCCAATTGTATTCCTCATCGGGAAATGGATGGGACATGCTCTTCAGATATCTATGTATACAAGGAATGTGAAGAGATTCTCCTAGAAGAGAGATATGTTTGAAATACATCAAACCCTCAGTTATCAGAAGGGTAAGGTGATTCTGAGAAAAGTATAAGACAGTTGTTGAATTTATATCTCACTCGGGGCTTCAGGGATTTATGCCTGAATCCTAAGAGAGGTGACTAGAAATATCTAAAGAAGTAATCAAACTCTTTTTTGAAAAAGCTGTGTACCACTGGAATCCACTGATTGTCAGGATGTGTAATTCAAGAGAAACCAAGGCACCTTCTTTCTTTGTCTAAATTTTGCTCAATGGAGTTCATCTGTGCTGAATGTTTCAAAACCCTCAACACTTCCATGGCAGGAGAAGAACATAGGTTGGAGGGATTGACGGGGTAAAGAAGGGTAACCAGTGGAAGTCTACCTTGCTGACATCTTAGGGGATTGCGGTAAGTGATCTTGCACAGCTGTGCGGGTGACAAACATAAAAAAAGCAGTAGGTCCAGAGGAGAAGAGAAACCAGCAAACATGATGGGGTGACAGAGTGGATCTAAACACACAAGCAAATCCTTCAAGACTTCCTAAAATTAATAGAAGTCATATTACAGAATGAAGGTTCTGAATTAATACATGAAGGTGGGAGCAGGTGCCATACTAATTGATTTCTTTTAATGTTAACTGCTGTGTGCTCTGAGAGAACAGGGATGGCAGAAAGGTGAATTCTACATTTTTAATTGTTTCTCATCTACAAGTCATCAACATTTGCTAATTTGGTCTTAATTCTGCTTTAGGAAGTATTTTAAGAGTGTAGTAAGGCTGCAATAACCTGACAGCTTTGGTCCTTATGGATGATAAACAAATAGTCACAAGAAAACAGGTTTATTTCAAATGGGATAAGGATGTTTAAAAAAGGGGGGAAGCCATGAAAGTACAATTTGGGAGGGACCTACACATGTCTCAGGTTGTGGGAGGAGAATCAGACAGGGTGGCTGGACTCACAAAACAACTGTCTGTTGATATTTGAAGGAGGAACAGAATGAGTAAGAGGCTAGCCAACAGAAGTTTGAGTTGAGAGATGCTTATGGCAGAATGTCTATGAAATGCTGAGTGAGAGAGTTTAGAGCTGGTTCAAGAGTGAGAAAAGCTGGTGCTGACTGACATGATTAATATAGGCAGGTCTAGACAATATACAAGGCTTTTTGTAGAATAGTGACATCCTCATGCTAAATGTGTTTTTATAGGTACCCAAACCATTTATTCACTGAGATATTTATTTTGAAAGTGACATGTGCCAGGTTGCTTTTTGTAGAGTTCTTATTTTGGTTTGGGAGGAGGGATAGTAAAGAAATAAATAAAACTAGAATGAACTGCAGTATTTTAATGAAGAAAGAAAACAGATGATGTTACAGAGAGAACCTCAGTGCAGAGGGCTACTGGAGAGATGATGGTCAGGAAATGTCTCCAAGGAGACATTTGAGCTAGAGTGTGAAAGAGAAAAAGGCAATTAGTGAAAGCAACAGGGGGAAGCAAATGCCATGATCCTAATATGGACAAGTGCTGGCTCCTTCAGCAACAGAGAGAAGGCTAATGTGGCTCATGTCAGTGAGGGAGGGATGGTGTTGTCAGAGGTAAGCTGTGGAAAACACGGCGACTTTTATTTCAATGGAAGTTACAGCAAGATTTGATTCAGAGAAACAATATTGTTGTTCTTGTTGTTTTTCTTGTAGTTGGACAGATATTTCTCCAGTGCTGACGGAGTATAGATTGAAATGAAGAAAGAAGAGAAGCAGAGACCAATCTGAAAGATCTGAAAGCTATTGCGTGGTCTAGTAGAGTGAAGCCGAAGCAAAGGTTAGCATGGTGATGCTGGGTGGGGACTGTAGCTCAGTGTCAGAGCACTTGCCTAGCAGGTGTGAGGCACTGGGTTCAATCCTTAGGCACCACATAAAATAAAATAAAAACATTCTGTCCATCTATAACTACAAATTTTTTTTAAAAATAAAGATAATAGTGCTGAAGACAGGGAGAAATGTTGATATTTTAACCACAATTTCGAATGTTATAAACAATATAACTTGTTGATGATTTGGGTTTTTCATATGTTATTCTTCCCAAATCTGAAAAAAAATGATCAAGAAAAATTATCATGGTGCCATTTCTTGAGACAGGAAAATGTGTAGGGAATATATTAAAAGCTCTGATCTGGGGGCATATGAGGAAGCATGGTGGATTTCAGATATTTGATGAAGTACATCATAGGATTAGTTAGAGATAAATCTAGATAGAGCTCAAGAGGAAGATGAGTGTCAAGATTTAAGAAAATATTTATAATCTTATGGTCCACGGGTAGAACTGGGCTCATAGATATGATTTATTGGTATATAAGATTTTCTTTTGTTTAAAATAATCATTGACATTTACAGATTGGGAGGACTCACATGCCAATGGAATTTAGTAATGATAGGTCTGCATTTTCATCTGATTAGAGCTGAGTAATACCTATGCCTCATTTGCAGAGCTTCTGTCCTTCCATGTGCCACACTATATCACTCCCCGTGGTCTCCACAGGAGCCTGAGTGTCAGATATCACGGGTGAAATTTCTTTTTGTAGTAGGTAAATGTAGTAAAGTAGGTAAAAATACTTTTTTCCCATGTTTGAAATGTGTAAACAAACGGGAAAAAATGGGAAAAAGTAAATAAACTCTGAAGGCTCTATTTTACTTGCATCAACCTGCATTATTCCTCAATGTTTCCTGTTAAACATATGTAGGCATTTGAGGCTGTGAATGTCCTCATAATAAGACTTCAAGTCAAACAGGTAAAACGGAGTATAGACAGAAGTGAGCAGAGGGATCATAGTAGAGTTCAAGATACTGACATGTATCATGGTGTGAGTCTCCCTGAGGTGGTCTTCACCGTACTGCATGGCCAAATCATTTTAGAAATTTTTTGCTCTCAACTATAGGTTGAGAAGAGAAAGTCAGAGATATAGGTGTCAAGGAGGTGATGCAACAGATAGAGAAGGAAAACTGATACTGGAATTTCTCCAAAAGGATGGAAAATAATGTGGTTAAAAAACAAAGAGCAGCAGGCACAGTGGCATATACCTGTAATTCCAGTGGCTTGGGAGGCTGAGTCAGGGAGGATCATAAGTTTAAGACCACCTTCAGCAACTTAGTGAGGTTCTAAGCAACTTAGCCAGATCCTGTATTAAAATAAAAACTAAAAAGGGCTGGGGATGTGACTCAGCGGTTGATTGCCCATGGGTTCAATCCTCGATGCCAAAACAAAACAAACAGAAAACAAACCAAAAAAGGGCAAATGGTCCCTCAATCTCAACTTCAGGAAATTAAGAGATGGCCACAGTATGAATTTTTTCATGATTACTAGACACATTGTAAAAGTCATGCTTTTATAGCAAGAAGTACTAAAAATAAAACTTGTGAAAGTATGAAAAAAATGAATCCTCTGTTTCTGACATAATAAGGAAATGTGGTGGTCTCATTAACAAGATATCTCAGGAATAAAGTGGTTATATCACCCATACTGATATACCAATGCTACCGAAAATGTATTTCCACATTTCAAGATTATGAAAAACATGCCTGGGTTTTATGCAGAGGAGTTAACTGCCTCCATAGTACCCACATCTTAAAATATTTTCATAACCAGGCTGCCTTAGGCATCAGACTTCTATTATTCTATGTACTTACAATAGCCTAAAATAAAGTGTAAATATTCTCCCCTGACATTTCACAAGTTTACAGCACCTGAGGGAGATATATAATATATCAGTTGTCAGTGTAACAGAAGTGAGTGCAAATGTCAAGTGAATGGATATTTCTAGATGATAAAATAGCAGAAAATAGCTGCCTTTTAGCATATAATGCTTTGTGTGTCTCTACATGTCTCTGTATCATGTAAGCTGTAGCTGTTTGTTTATTAAATGTCCATCATCAAAAACAAACATATGACTTAAGAGATAATGTATAATATTGGATTTGAAACCCACCTGTCCTGGCCATTTTCTTCTCAAGAGGTAGGACTTTTGAATCTGGATGATCCTAAGACTGCTTTGACTTCCCTGAGATCATCTGAATGTTCTAGCATCAGTTTTCTTCTCTTATCCATTTTATAATCTCCTGAGCATATATTTTTCTAATTTGCTTCTCCCATTCTTCATTTCTCATAGGACTTGGCCATGCAGTACAGCAAAGCTCACCTCAGGAAGATTCATACCATGTATACATGTCAGGATCTTGAGCCCTACTGTGGTCCCTCTGCTCATTATGTCTTTACTCTTGTTCATTTGTTTGATTTGCAATTTTATTTATGAGGATCTTCACAACCTCAAATGCCTCCCAGAGAAACACTGAGGAATAATGCAGGTTTTAATAAGTCAAATACACATGGAGAAAATTTAAAGAATGTGATGTCAGGTGGAGAGAGGGCAAGAGAGAAGCTCAAGGGTTCCAGCACCAAATCTACCCAGATATCCTGGCCCAGCTACCCCAGCTTATACCACAAATGGATTAGAAATACACCCTAGTTGAGACTTTCCTAATTTCTGTTGTGCAAAATTTTCAAGAAGGGATAAGCCACTAATGTAGAGTACAGTCATCCTTGGTGTCAGAGAGGGATTGATTCCTTTACTTTCTGTAGATAACAAATCGTCAGATGCCCAAGTCCCTTATACAAAATAGCACAATATTTGCATATAACCTATGTACATAATCATGTACACTTTAAATTACCCCAGGTTACTTACACTACCTAATACAATGTGAAGTCTTATGTAAATAGGTATTCTACTCTATTGAATTGTAATGACAAGGAAAAAAGTCTACATATGTTCAGTACAAATGCATTGATTTTCTGAATATTTTCAATCTGTGATTGGTTGAATTCACAAATGTATAATCCATGGATATGAAAGGCTAATTAGATTGTTACACAGTGGTGGATAACCACAACAGTATCCAACATGGGTTTTGGAAAGTATGTGAAGTAATACATATTTGATACTTTATATAACTTTGATAAATTGTAATAAGAATATTAGCAAATAATCATTTGCATAATACAGTACAGTTTACAAAGGATTTATAAACTAATCCTTAAAATTCCTCTGTGAGGCAAAATTATCATCTTCCCTTTGTAAATGAGAGAAATGAAGATCAGAGAAGATAAATGATGGGCCCGAGACACCATATGGCCATGCCAGAAACAATACCTGATCTTTTAATTCTAAACTAGATGCCTATCCACAGCTGTACTGCAGAAAAATAAATAATTGTCTCATCTCAGCATTAGACTATGGTACTCTCCACACAAGGAGCAAAATAGCTAATCATTTCTCTGTCCTTTTGCATAGTATCTGCTTTTACATTGTATAGCAAAGATTTCTAAGAAGCAACCCCATGATCAAGGTGTGAAAACCCTGACATGACATCTATTCCCTTAATAAACAGAAGGCAAATCAAAGACAATTTCTTCTTTGGAGTAAAGGACTTTAGGGTACAAGACATATGATTTAAACCAAGTTAAGTCTGTGAGTAGGAACAAAGATGGCTACCTTTGTAAACATGTATGTGTATATTCATGTATATGTCCATATCCACATAAATTTTTAAAGAGTTACTTATATTTTTCTCATTGAGCATTCAGTCTGATTTTAAAATTTCTCCTTAAAATCTTGTGTAAATATCTTTGGATATTGGGATAAAATAGGGGTGGGGAAAAGCAGTCCCCTGTAACACTTTCCTCAGAGGAGATTGACAGCTGCTAATATTTAATGTTGTCATGGCCTGTGTGGTATAATCGTAACCATTTTACAGCTCTCCTCTAGTTTCATGCCATGTCCCCCAGACACTGGTAATAGTAACAGTATAGCCTGCACACCCAACCTTTCATCAGAGAATCTGCTCTCTTCTCTGGATAGCAATGGCATCAAGAGAGAATCATGTAGAAATAGAGCATATGAAGCTCTCTAGTTCCTTCGTGAAAAATGTTTACCTATTAGCTGAACTTCTCTAAAACCTATGCTTCAAGGAGGGACAGGTACTGCAAAGCATCACAAGAGTATCTATTTGTTTTGCTTTTAATGGCATTTTTTTGTGAATTAAAGCAATAGGTATTATTCCTTTATAGTACCAAAAAGAAGACCTGATTCTTAGTATGAAGTACTACGCAATTAGGGATGATGATGGGTGATGGAGGTGGGGGAAAGATTTAGCAGTAGTATATCCTCTTAAAAAAAAAATCCTAGTTTGAAAAGATTGCAATCTTTTGCTGTAAGGACAGACAAGTAAAGTGTTGAAGTTATTTTCTGTGTTTAACCAAAATTATGTACTTTACAAACCCCTGTAAAATAGGAATAGTACTACATACAAACTGCTCTCTAAAGTATTATATTATCAGTATATTTTACCCTATGCTTAAAAAATGCATAACACATTAAATAAAGTATTTTTCTTCTCTAGGTAAGCTTGCTTAACTCACCCTCTTCCCTTTCAAGAGCACTGATGTGCACACGTTAATGTGTGCATGAGTATACACTTCCCTATTGGAAACTCAGATAAGTTACTTTACTTTGACTTTCCAAATGCTTTCTTATCCAACTTTTGTGATATTTTCATTCTTTCAATTTTTAATATTAAATGTTAAAAATATGAGATTTATTTGCCCAGTTTGTGAGCTCATCCTTTAGGACTCCTACATAACTGTATTTGCTATTTTTATGTTAATTGTTTATGTGGAAGGCATATTTTGTTCCCATGAACTATATAAAAAGTACCCATGCTAAGTTTCTTATTATTCATGAATTTTGCAAACTGCAAATGCTCAAGACTACTGACATCAGCTAATGATTTCAATATCTCAGTGTCCAAATCATATCTCCCAAATTACCTTTCAGCTTCAGAAGACAGACACCCTTCAGAAGCCATGGGTACTATGTACAAAGTGTTCAAGCTCACATTAGTTGGTAGAAGGACTACTCTTAAAACAAAAGATGAAATTAAGACAGTAATGGTTGAAATTTCATTAGATTTGAATTCTTTTCTCTGGTGTGGTGGAGTGCTAAGTATTAAATAAAGCCATTAAAGCAAATCTATTTATCTATATAAAAATAAATCAGGTCCTGGTTATGCACATGGACTCTATACTCTATTATGAGCTTAAACATAAGAAAACAGAAGTGATCCTAATTCAAATAATTAGCAACAATTGTTTTCCTAATATATGTAAGTAAAATCACTATGAGATCTAGCTTATCACGTGTGTGCTTTACTGTGATGTTCATCAAATGGGAAAGCAAGTGGGTCCTGCCTTAGAGTATACTTGACATTATGTCTCCTACCCAGCTGATGAACATCTCTGATCCCTGAGGATATATCAATGGGCTTTAACCTTGGCTGAAAACAAGAGTCATTTAAGAATCACTTACCTATGCTTTGCCCCACCTTAAACCACCTAAATCAAAATCTCTGGTAGTGGGATATGAGTTTCAAGAGTGAGAAAGCTTCCAAGCTGGGTAGGTGTAGTAGCTCTGCTGAAGCATTCTCATTCCACTATTAAAAAGCCAGTTGTTGCCACGGCCACATACTTTGACACTCTTGGCCTCTGGATTTAATGTATAACCTGGTGATTGGTCCCTCTGTGGCTCTAGTGAGTGGTCTGTGGTTCTATAAGGATTATAAACCTAAAGAAAAACTATAGTGCAAAGACTATTCTTTGAACCCATCAAACCTATGTCTAAGATTTCAGCCAGCAGAATATGGTCCAAGCCAGGTATGGAGATGCCAAAGGTTAAGGAGCAAGTCTAACCACATATATTCAACAAAGCAATCACAATGAATAAAACTCAAGAGAAAAATGAACTCTATCAATCAATAGATCCTATTTTCAGTTAAATCATCATCACATTTGAGGATGAAAACTTAATGGATTTTGAAGGGCAGCCAGGCCATGAGTATAGAAGTCCTAAAACATATAGAGCTGAGCAAGGGAATTAAGAAGAGAGAGCTGGGTTCCATTAGAATTATTTCCCTATATTAAAACTTTCTCTAAGCCCATTTTCATATCCAAGAATGAAAAAGGCCACTTAATCATTGGGAATTAAGACTAAGGATCTATGATTTGCCAGGTCATGGATACTTAAATTGTTCAGCTTTTGACCTAATTATAAGTCTCTAGAATTAGTGTCTTAACTCAGGAAGAAAAATATAACGTTACATAAAAATGTAAGTGAAATGTAATACGTTCAATTTACTTACCAAAAATTATTTTTTAAGCAGGCATAATTATATTTGGTTTCATTAAGAATCAAACACACATACACACACATACACACATATGCATACACATGCACACACACAAATTGTACCTAGATACAGATGTTCTAAATTGCAAAGAACAACTTATTCTTCTATTTTTTGGTTCAGTTAATGAGCCTTCTCAAAGGAAATGACTGCAATGAATTAAAAGAAATCAACTAAAAACGTCTTTCCTGAGTCCAATTAACCATAATCTATTGGAGTTTTACTAAGTTTGTAATAGCATTAATAGCTCATATATACTAAAATTAAATGAGCAATATCCCCCTGTATTTTTCTATGAATTTCTTACCACTTTCATTCTCACAGGTAAGCCTGATCAAGTTGTCTGACTTGATGTAGCAGCTAATGTCCTGCTTTAAGAAACCAGAGCACTTGGTTCCTGGCTCTCATTGTGCTGTAATCCATTGAATGACTTCTGGTAAATCATTAAACTGCCACCTTCAAATTCCTTCAATTTTTAAAGGAAGTAATATACCTTATCACTTTCTGAAGACTCTTGTGGGACTAGTAAATCCATGAGAAAGAGAACACAAGGCATCTTTAAAAATGTATAAAATTACACACGTGTTTAGTAGCTGCCTCTTTGATTTGGGATGGACATGAAGTTTATGAAAGTAATTTCTATAGGTGTGAAAATGTGTAATTCCTTCATGTGAGAACTTCAGCCTCCAGACAGATATACAATCTTATCTAAAGAGTAACAGCAATTGCTGTGAATTGAGAAGGAAGTCAAGGGACGTGATAGGTTCTGGAGGATATCATCTTATCAGGTAATATCATCTGTCATCACAAAAAGAAAATAAATCAAGGAATGATGTCCTTGTGATCCAACAGTAACCACCATGGGATACAGGAGAAAACCCCACTGAAAAAAGTTACACCTCAAATCAAAATGTTGCTGAAATGTCATGAATGTGGCTACTAAAGAGAGATCAGCCCTTCAAGTTGTTTCAAAGGGCAAGATTTTCCTTCCTCTCAATTACTGTGCCACTTATGTGCTAATTTTTTCTTCTTTAGTGTTATAAATTGACTTACCAACAATATCTACTGTCATCAAATAAGCAATTATGATAGATTGTCTTCACTCAAGTGAGAAGTATCATGTGTCATTTAACTTTGTTTCTTCTTTGTTGTGGTTTGTATATGAGGTTTCTCCTGAAAGCTCATGTATGAGAAAATGCAGGAATGTTCAAAGGTGAAATGACCAGATTATGAGAGCTGTAACCTAATCAGTGGATTAATCCTTTTGATAGATGAATACTTTTAATTGATTAATGGGTGGTAAACGTAGGCAGGTAGGACATGGCTGGACTAAGTTTGTCACTTGGGGTGGGCCCTTTGGAATTACATTATACCTGGATACTTGCATTCAAACCCTCTCTGCTTCCTGGTTGTCATAAACTAAGCACCTTTCCCCCACCACACCCTTCTGCCATGATGTTCTGCTTCTCCACAGTCCCAGAGGTATGGACTCATTCAGCCATGGACTTAACCTCTGAAACTGTCAGTCAAAATAAATTTATCCTCCTCTAAGTTTTTCTTGTAGGGTATATTGGTCACAGAGATGCAAAGCTGACTGACACACTCCTTTAGAGCCTAACAAAATTAATTAGTGTTTGAAGAATGACTAACCAATCAGAGTGGCATAAGTCTTGCCTCATTATTCTAAAAACAATAAAAGGCTCTGTTGACCTCCTGTCTGATAGATCGATAGGAAAGGCAAATATTGTCGCAGAGCTCTGCTGGTCATGATGAAGCACTATATTTCACAGTGGGGTCTTTTAGGGAGATTTTAGTCCAATGAGAAACAGACTAAACTAAAATCTATACATAGTTTAACTGTATTTCACTTTCTGCTAGCAGTAAGAAAAACCCTCTTCACCCTTTTTTTCTTTCTTCCCCTTGTACAGATGTTGAGTAGGGAGAATAAATGAACATTGAATTGATGATATGGAAGGTATTCTTAGACTATTTCTCTAAGGTAGAATACTAGAAATATCTGGGTCATTTTTAAAGAAATAGGAAGTCTATAAATAGAAGTTGGTAGTCTGTGTGCAGGGAGAATATAGTAAGACATAAGGAAGAATATAAAGAAGGACTGGAATGAACACAAAGACACTGAAATTGTTCACCAAAGTGAAATGAAATAAAAACATGGAGGAGAAAAAAATCATGCTCATTGTAATATTAAATTTGATATTTTTAGAAAATAATAATTAATATTGGATAATTTTATAATAATTAAGTAGATCAATATTCATTTGGCTCTAAAATACATACAAACATGTAAAATATAATTGTAATAATTGTAAAAAATACAGGCTCAAGAAGTTGATTAGGTTTCTTTGGACAACTAAAGTTTTGAGATATTTCTATCAGATTTTAAATGAAGTGATTATATACTCACCTACTTACAATAAGAAATAATCATAAATGATATAGAAGTAATCATACTTTTCTGAAACTCAATAGTTATATTACAAGCTATTTCCTCACATTTATTTTCAATGCTCATTAGAAGGCAATAATTCTTCCCTTTATATTTCTTTCTTGAATAATGACCTCATAATTTTAATAAAATTTGAGATCTAGATTAAATATTCCATTATTGAATAGTTTACCAAAATAAAGTTGATGACTGTCAATCTTGCTGACCATTGTTCAAAGGAGAAAAGATAGATCTTACTTCTGGAATTGCTGCAAGCAATTTTAGAGCCAGCACACTAGGTGCCAATTAGAGTGATCAGAAAAACGAACCAGCCAAACAACAGTCCCAGAAGGGACTAAAAAGCAAAAAATATATTGAATTATTAAAAGAAATGATAAGTTGATCTTTTTTATGGAAGAACGAAAGTAGAGGAGTATTCAGGGAAGCCTAGAGTAGTGTGTGTCTTCTACTCAGGGGATGATAAAATTTATATTCCACCAAGCTGAAAATGATGTTGCTATTAGCTTTTGCCATAGTTTCTCACTGAATACACATCTTCTTGGAAAACTTGTACATCTATTCCTATTCTCGTGGACAATATTTTGGAGATATCTACAAAGAGAAGTTATAGTAAATGGAATCAGCACATCATCAAATCTCAAAACACTTTCTTTTGACTATACAAAGGTGGAAAGAATGTGTGTGTGTGTGTATCACAAATTTAAAAAAAATTTTTTTAAATTCTGTGTTGAAATCCTGTGTTATATTTGTTGAGACAGATCAACTGGGAAGTAATGAAAGTCATGCAGTTATCTAAAGCAGAGGCAAGTATATTTTCTACACCTTTCTCCTCCCTGCTCCCCCAGGTTGGCAGATCTGAGGGAAGGGCAATTGGGAGAGTGAGCTATAATGTTTGTAATTAGACAGAGTGTTCTTTTTAGAATCAGCCATCAAGAAGCATGTGTGCATTCCTTTCTCTTTGTATATATTTTAGAAAAGGCAAAATAATTTGCACAGAAATTTGAAGCTAGGCACTTCATAGAAGGCTGATACTAGCAATTTTTTTATCTTGATATTGCAAACATTTGAAACCTGTCTTTAACTCCCATGTAGTAATGTCATGTTCTACAAGTAATTGACTAAGTTTTAGCTTTCCAAAGAATTTGATCACAGAGAACAGAATACAATATTTCAGTTCCTGTATAGCAACCTCAGTAATTTTCAATGTAAGCCAGTAAATCAGTGCTATTGTTATAGTCACTGGTGTTGGGGAACTCTAGCTGTGAAAGTTGATGAACCAGCTAATATACTCAATGCCCAAATGCCAGGTTTCTTTCCTATCTGGTTGAAGGTCAGTCAACGAAATGAACTGATTTTTCCAAGGTAAGGGCCAATTTGTAGGGGGCTATCTAATGGGCATGCCATCCCAGGTCCCTTACTCATTGTGAGATATCTTTGAAATGTTCACCTAATTATTTAGGAATATACATAATTATTAGAACCTTCTCAACATAAACCATATGAGTTCCAGAGATTTTGCTTTATTCATTGATATATCCCAAGTGCCTGGAAGAGTTCCAGACATAGAGTAAGTGATCAGTAAGTTTGTGTTACAAAAACTCAGTTTCATCAAGTAAAAGTGTTATTACGTATAGTTTTAGCATAATTGAGACAAACATGTTACTGTAGGCCATTTGGGATTACTAATTTATTTTCTTTGTACCCTTGAATGAGTCCTAGGAATCCTGAGGAATAAAGTAAATCATCACTTTCTGTTCTGAAATTTACTATGATATACAACACAGATTGGCAGCTTTTAAAATAACATAGCTAATTGTCTAAAATTACCTACTTTACCATAACTCTTTATTTTCTTCATTTATAGTCTCATCCATATTAAACCTTATGAAGGATGGTGAAATATATCCACAATTGATACACTATTTTCTCTATGGAGGAATTTACTATGTGTTAAAGGATTTCATGGGTGAAATTGTAATTTGCAATATAAATGGAAAAGTCAGTACAACCAATTCTTGTTTTATGAGTGAGTGCAGAAAAAGATTTAGCTCTTATAAAAGTGGAAAACCTGGCTTAAAATTTTGTTTCCCTTGTGGTTATAAAATGCTTCTGAATTCTAATGTGTTATATCATTTCAAGTATTCCACTGTAACAGTTTTCTATGTGGAAAACCACACTTGAGATTAAGAAAAAATTGTTTACATTAATCAAACTGTAAATGGTTTCTAAAGTTTTTTTTTTTAATGTCATTTTTGTAAATGTTTAAAAAAGACAGAGCCACCTTTGAGGTGAGTACTACTCTCAAAGAAGTGAGTAAAAAATAGAGTCAGAAATCAAGGAGAGTTAAAACTTGAGCATAGTTGAAGAATGTCATCGTGATCATTTACGGTTACCCAGAATGGGTTTTCATGTGTCTTCTTCTGGTAACAGACCCTTCCCTGACAGTAGTGAGTACAGAACCCAAATCTGGTCAACAATAATGTCCAAGTCCCTGACTGGCAAGGCCAATGGCTTCTTTTCTTTGGAATTTGTATATGTGTGTTGGGGGAGGAATGGGGAGTATATTCCTTTTCTGGACATTAATCTACATGAAGTTGACCACCATCCCAAGTCACAGGTAGAAGGTTGTCCATGATAGGAAGCAACACAGAAAGGAACCTGAACTGAGAACAGATCAAGAGAAGGGGCCTTCCTTGAGGAATTGATGTTCAGGTCCTCCCTCTTGATCTCTCCCTTTATGCTGCTCTTCTTTCCACTTTGCCTCTATGATTAGATGAAATTTCTTTATTATGCTCTTATTATATGTTTGCATAACAAACATGCTTTTTAAAAGAGAACTTGCACAGTTGCACATTTATTTGTTCAAGTACTGCTATGTGTTTGTTTTTGTCCTTGGACTTGAGGCCAATGACTACATCTGATGTTGCTCACCAGTATTATCACAGTACCTGGAACGCTCAAGGTAGTGAGCAGAAGTTTCTCAAATGTATAAAAGAATAAAATATAAACATAAAAATATAAAGTAAAACATAAAAACAAATATTTTTTCAAACTGAACAAAGAGCATATGCTAAGACTCTGAATAGATTAGGGTCTTATCTTCATGGAGGAGCTACTTAAAGGAAAAACATAATGGTAGACTAGGGAGAGTGAGAAGAGTGGAAAAGGGTAAACTCTGGAGAATTTTAAACAGGAAAATGACATGATTTCTATTTACACAAATATTAGCATCTCTCTGAATCCTATGCGGAAAATGACTGGACAAGAGGAGGGTAAATAGAAGTCAAAAGACCGGGATCCTTCTAAGATCTAACAAGGAGATAGCTGGGGTTAAATTAGAGTAGTGAAAATGGAGAGGAAGAACCAAGAGTATTAAAAGGGGTTTGAATGTGAGCATATGCTAGTTTATATTTAACAAGTAAGGCAATCCACTATTTTATTATAACTGGTCCTGCTCCTTTTTAGCAAACAATATGTCAATTTTCCATTTACGTCAAAACTACTCAATTTCATATATGCTTCTAAGGCTAGCTTATTTAGTGCCAAGAAAATAGAAATGAGGAGGAGTAGTAATAAATGAATGGAAAGTCAATTATTTGCTATTAAAATCCTTCAGGCATTCAATTTTATGTAGGCTCTGCTACCAGCTAAGAAAGAAACCAATTCATAAAAATGTATAAACGTACTTCATAATGTCCAGGATGTGCTCACCTCTATTTGGCTGCATGAATAGTAAATTCCAAAGCTTAAATAAATAGGTACACAAGTTATAGATCCTTCATTGAAGACTTTTCTTTATATGATCATTTTATAAGCTATGGCATGTTTAATTCCATTAGACAAGAAAAAATTTTCAATATGAAACTTACAAAAACTCCTCATAACTAGGAAAGCTACTAATGTTTTGGATGGATACAGGCTGTTTGCTCTTTCTTTTGTTCTTTTGACTTTTAGTCAACAGTTGGGCAACAGGATTTGCTTATTCTTCTAAAATTAATTGGAATAGTAGTTATACTTGTAGATAATGCCTGCAAAATAGTGACATATCTAGGTGAAGATGAGTGATTGAACATTCAGGTTTTCTTTATTCCTTTTGAAAAACCTAGTGAAATGCCCAAACTAAATACTAATAAAACAAAAAACTGTACTAGTGACCTCACAAGATTTAAGGACTCATCAGACAAAAGAACCGAGAAATTAAGAAAGATATAAACTAAATGTGGTCAGTATAATCGTGAAACATACAGTAACAGGATTAATAACCTCATGCAACTCACAGATAACTTACTTCATAGGTGAGTTTTCAGAACAGAACCTTGGGATCCACATCAGAAATGAACTGAATGTAATTTGCCAAAGAGTAGCAAAAGAACTATTCTAAGTGCTCCTGGCTTCAGTGTTTCAAACGGCTTCACGAGCAGAGTAGAGTTCTCCAAAGGAAATGTAGGTGCTGTGATTTGGGAAACTCTAAAGGAAACCTCTGGGATTGTGGAAGTGTGGTGCTGCCTTAAGTGGGAGAAGATCCAAAAGTAAGAAGACAGACTGATATCTTGGGAGGCCGACGCAGGAGGATCATGAGTTCAAAGTCAGCCTTAGCAACTTAGAGAGCCCCTATGCAACTCAGTGAGATCCTGTCTCTAAATAAAATACAAAAGAGGACTGAGGATATGGCTCAGTGGTTAAGTGGCTAAGGATTTGGCCCCTGAGTTCAATTCCTGGTACTCCCTCCAAAAAAAAAAGAAAGAAAAGAAAAAAGAGATAATGAAAAGAAAACCAACCTGTTGATCATCCTAAATTTCCCTTTACATTTCCATATAAATATCAGAATAACCTTAATTCCCATAAAAATAACCTATTAGGAGTTTAATATGTAGTGTACTAAAAATAAGTGAATTAAAGAACACAGCACATCTTTATGTTATAAGCCTCTTGACTGTGAGCATGGTGTATCCTGCCTTCTGTTTAGGTCACCTTCAATTCTCTCTGTAACATTTTGTAGACTTGCATTACTATGAAGTTCTTGCACATATGTTTTTATATTTATGCCCAAACACGGCCTGTTTTCTATATTAATTTCAATGCTATAATTTAAAAATATTTTCTATTTGATGTTATATGGAAATGCAACTGAATTTTACCTAACAAGTTTGGTAAATTAACTATATCATTTGTATATTATTTTGGATTTTCCACATACATACATTTCCTATATATTATTTTTCCCCTTTTATTTCCTCTGACAACATATTTTTTTCTGGGTTTGTGGAACTAATTAATACCTCTAGAAAAGTGAATAACAATGACAAGAGGGGTGAGAGTAGACATCTTTGTACTCCTTCTGTTCTAAAAGGGAAAGTTTTTACAATTTCACCAGTAAGTTTGATACTGGTGTTAGGAATTGGTAGATATGCTGTGTTGGATTGAGAAAGTTATTTTTATCCTAGTTTATTTATGAGTGTTTTTTAAAGCATTTTTTGCTGTTGAATTTTATCAAATGATTGTTATGCATCTATTAATAAGATTATATTGATTATCCTCTTTTCTACCTGGCTGATATATGAAGTACATCATTTTTTGACCATTAAAATGGCTTCACATTCCTGGAATAAATCCAACTTGGTTTTAACATGATGTGCTTTTCAAATATTTATTATCATTATTATTATTTTAGGATTTTAGCACCTTCATTCATAAAAATGATCAGTATGCAACTTTCCTTTTAAAGTGTATTGATTTTTTCTTTCCTTCCTTTTTCTTTGTGGTGCTGGGAACCCAAGGCCTTGTGCATGCTATGCAAGCACTCTACCACTGAGCCAAGCTCAAGTCTATGGATTTTGATATAACTGTTATGTTAGCTTCATAAAATAAATTTGGGAAGTACTTCTTTCATTCTACCTTTCAGAATATCCTGTGTAAGTTTAGTAAAACTTATTTCTTGAATTAACAATGAAGTGCTCTAGTCTATATGGTTTCTTAGTTGTTGTAATGTAACATATTTTTTGAGGCATAAATCATATACCATACAATTTGCCCATTTAAAATGTACAATTCGTCCATATTTATATATTCACAGAGTGGTATGATCATTATTATAATCAATTTTGGGAAATAATTATCATCCCAAAATGAAGCTTCATACCCAGTAGTGGTCTTTCTCCCTTTATTCCCAGCCCCTCTAAACCAAAGCAATTACTAATCTACTTTCCAACCTTGTGCATTTCCCTTTTATAAAGGGAAAACAAAACACAATTGTGTGTGTGTGTGTGTGTGTGTGTGTGTGTGTGTGTATTTGACTGGCTTCCTAATACTAATATAATGTTTTCAAGGTTCATCTATGCTGTAGACTGCATCAGTACACCATTTCTTTGTATGATCAAATAATAACCCATTGTATGTATATACTACATTTTATTTAGCCATTCATCAGTTGAAAGATATTTGGATGTCTTTTTTCCTTTTTGCTTAGTATGAGTAATGATGCTATCATGAACAAGTCCTGTTTTGGACACATTTTTCAGTTCTCTTATGTATATGTGCAGGAGTGGAATTGTTTGTTTATATGGTAACTACGTTTAACCTTTCAAATAACTGTTATATTGATTTCCAAAAGGATTGCACTATTTAACATCCTCATTAGCAAACAATCAGGGTTTCAGCTTTTCCAAATACTCTCCAATACTTGTTATTTTCTTTGTAATTATAGCTATCCTAAACTATGTGGATTGGTATTTCATTGTGGTTCTGATTTGCAGTTCACTGATAAATGAAATGTTGAACATGAGAGCACCTTTCATGAAGTAATCTCTATCCAAGCCCTTTGCTCCTTTTTGTTTGTTCCTTGTTGAGTTGCAAACTTCTTTATATATATTAAATAAAATTCTTGCATCTCATATATGATTCAAATGCTATGATAACATCATCCATGCTTCTATAAGAGGCAAAAGACCTCATGTTAAAATACCTACTAGCAGAGCTTTAAAACACATTCAACAAAAACTGGTAGAATCCATATACCAATAAGACCTAAAACTCAGCCCAGTATCATGTGTGCTGCTATGATATCCAGTGATGCAGAATCTAACTACAACCAGGCCCCTCACTCTCTCTTTTTTGTAATGCCCTAGCCAAGGAGACCAGGCATGGTTCTTGTTTATTGACCACTAATGTGTTTAAGTTCCCAGTCAAACCATGGAATTATTTAAAGAAGTCAATCACATGCTTCCATGGGAACAAAAGATCATCCTGCCCTCTCCCTACTACAAAGACTCTTTCGACAGCCCCTGCTTCTTCACTCTGTTCTCATATAAACCTTGTATGCCTCTGGGTGGCATGCAGTGTCCTTCTCCCATAGACTCTGAGTATATATGACTAATAAACGGCTGTCCACCTCACCTGTCCAGTGTCAAGTGTCATGAGTGGCCATTCCTTAACCCTAAGGTAAAAGCACTTCCTCCACAATGAAGTGAAAATAAGAAAATTAAAATAGTTGACATAATGAAGACAGTGTCCCAGCCACAATGGGGGACACTTGAGAAGCTCTAGCTGACTGCTCTTGCTAACCTACTCATTCTGTGGCACAATGAAGGCTGCCTGGAACAGAACCACCAATGGCTGGTGGACTTGTGTGTTTGCCTATGTCCACTCTGCTACCTTTTTTAGATATTGCTATATCTTCCCACCCTAAAACACTTGCATGTCTTAAACCAAAATTGTTATTAATTGACTTTTCCTACTGTAGCATTACCGACAGCCAGACTCAGCCTGTTTGACAGGTTGTTTCTGAGCTCCCATCTAAGGCAGTGACAATGTAGTTTCTTAGCCAATCTGTGCTTTCTGATCATTACATCTGTCCTGGTGACTGTCATTGGCTACTTGGGGCAGTCATATGGACTTTTTTGGGGCACCAACAGAGTGAAAAGACAGCAGTCAAAACAATTGACATAATAAACAGGATGGCCCAAATGGATGCGACAGGGATTTAGAGGTAAAAGGGCTGGAGATGGACCTTATGAGGTATGTATAAATAAGACCATCCCAGGAAGAATTAAACATAAGTGGTTGCCTAACTAGTCATTAATTTCAGGCAAGACTAGTGGCTTTGCTCAACTTCTGCAGTGCTGCTCTCTTAGTCTGTCATTTGTCCTTTCCTGACCTCCGAAGGTACTGAGGTATATGTACATGGCAGCCTGTGGCCCAGAAACTGAAGAGTAAAAGAGAGAGAGAGAAAAAAAAAAAAGGATTTGGAATTAACTCCTTTCAAGACACCAAACTCCTTTCAAGACACTCAACTACTTTCCCAATGCATAGCCCCTAGCCAATGTGTCTGGGCTTTGCTAAGTACTTATGCTTACCAGCATGCCAAAGAACAATCATGTAGTCCCATGGCTTGATGGCCTTTTTCTTCAGTAATCAAAGTGACAATACAGGGTGTGACTCTTCCCTCCCCCAAGGAGATCTATTCTCCCTTAAGGAGAAAGTGGGTACTTATAAGGCTGTTGGGCTCCTGAGTATTTCTCTGTAACCACCCAGAAACACATTGCACACAGAAACACATTGATGACCAGACAAAAACAAAAATTCAAAATTCTGACTTTATGTGATTAAAAATCTGAATATACTGAAGGAATTTGTACAGAGAGGCATGTGGGGAAGAAAAGGAAGACTTCACTCCAAAAAGGGGAGGCCATAGGGTGACTTCAATGTACCTGCATAAAACCCAAACTTGACTTAAGTCTGGGGTCCATTTGGCCTATAAAACAACCATTGCCATGGGGAAGGCTACTAACACTAATGATACTGATTTGAAGGTTTTGTAAGAATAAATTGTGAAATGTACTAAGGAGCTGAACAGACATTTCTCAGAAAAAGATATACAATCAATCAACAAATATCTGAAAAAGTGCTCAACATCTCTGGTAATTAGAGAAATGCAAATCAAAACTAATCTAAGATTTCATCTCACTCTAGTCAGAATGGCAGTTACCATGAATACAAACGACAATAATTGTTGGTGAGGATGTGGGGGAAAGGGCACACTCTTACATTGCTGGTGGGATTGCAAATTAGTACAACCAATCTGGAAAGCAGTATGGACATTCCTTAGAAAACTTGGAATGGAACCACCATTTGACCCAGCTATCCCACTCCTCAGTCTATACTCAAAGGACTTAAAAACAGCATACTACAGTGACACAGCCACATCAGTGTTTATAGCAGTTCAATTCACAATAGCTAAACTGTGGAACCAACCTAGATGTCCTTCAATAGATGAATGAATAAAGAAACTGTGATATATATACATAATGGAATATTACTCAGCATTAAAAAATAATAAAGTTATGGCATTTGCAGGTAAATGGATGGAATTGGAGAATATCATGCTAAGTGAAGTAAGCCCATACCAAAAAACCAAAGGCCGAGTGTTCTCTCTGATAAGTGGATGCCTATCCATTAGGCATTAATGGATGCCTATCCATTAAAGTGGGGGGATGGAGGGAGGGTGTGCCACAGGAAGAATACAGGAACTTTGGGCAAAGGGGAGGAAGGAGATAGGAGGGGACAGGAGGGGACATGAGGGCAGGAAAGATGGTGGAATGAGATGGACATCATTATCCTAGGTACATGTATGACTGCACATATGGTGCAATACTACATCGTATATAACCAGAGAAAGGAAAAGTTGTGCTGCATTTGTGTACAATGAATCAAAATGCATTCTGCTGTCATATATACCTAATTAGAACAAATTAATTAATTAATTAAAAAATTGTGAATATGAGTAGTTTAGAGAGCAGCAACCTCCCCAACACACACACACACACACCAGCACACCCATGCACACTCACTTCCCCACGCTCATGCATGTACAGTGAGAAAAACAAAAACAAAAAACAAAAAAATAAGAAAAAAAAGAAAGAAGGATGGAAGGAAGGAATGGAGAGAGGAAGAAAAGGAGAAGCCTGGATACAAGGGGAAAATCAAAAAATACAATGGACCCAACTGGAAATCCAAAATTTACCAAAAGAATGCATATAATGAAAAGATAAAAAGGAGTAAATTGGCTTTCGTATCTCTGCAACACATGTCCCTAATTAATTTTACCATCTGCCAAAATGCACTAATTGGCAACCTTTCATAGCTTTAATTGATACTGGAGATTCACTAAATTTAAACATGGCAACTCCCATAATTTCAGGAGAGATACCGAATATAAGGTAAAGAATAAATAGGTAAATAAATAGGTATTTGAATGTCCCATATCTAAGCTTATTTTTCCTCTTTGCTCCTCAGGATAAGGTCCCTGGTCAAATGAATCTCTCTTTTTAGAAAACTAGGTGAGTTTTTGCTTATGCCTCTATTTTCTCTATTTCTCTCTGCCTCTTCTTACCACCCCCCTCAACTGTATATAATCAATATATATGATTGAATTAGTTTGGACTTATGCACACAGCCATGAAATCATCACACAATCAAAGTAATAGGCCTATTTATCAACTCCAGAAGTTTCTTTGTGCTTTAATGTTTTATTTTATAAGAACACTTCACATAACATCTAGTACATAATAGTCATGTTAACTGCAGGGACAATATTGTTCAGCAGATCTCTAGAACTTGTTCATCTAGCAGAACTGAAACATAATAACCATTGAACAGCTCCTCATTTCTCCTCCCCTAGTCTTGGTCACCACCATTCTGTTTCACTTCTCTGAGTTTGACTGTTTCAGGTGCCTCATATAAGTGGAATCACAGTA
This sequence comes from Geosciurus inauris, assembly GCA_004024805.1. Classification (NCBI taxonomy): domain Eukaryota; kingdom Metazoa; phylum Chordata; class Mammalia; order Rodentia; family Sciuridae; genus Geosciurus; species Geosciurus inauris. Next base: position 127,511 of record PVHX01003381.1, read on the forward strand.
TTTGTCTTCTGTAATTGGCTTACTTCTCTTAGTATATTATCCTCCAAGTCCATATATGTTGTATGTGTGGAAGAATTTTTTTCCTTTTTAAGGCTGAATAATATCTCATGGGATTATACTTCTTGACTAGGAGATTACAGTTCCTTGCTGCCCACCTAATTATTCAAACAAGACAATGATATTTGCCTCCAGGAAGAAGGGGTTATCTTGTACCTTTAATTCTCAAAAGTAGGCCCCTACAGCCTGTGGTTGTTCATACTATTCTGTAGATTAAATAAAATTCCAAATAGATTCTTAACATGACTTTGTGTAGAAATTAATAATTTATTATTAAAATAGTTATATGGAAAGGGAAATGAATTATAATAGCTAAACAGTTTTAAAAATAATAACTAAGTTGGAGAATTCTTACTGTCATATTTTTATACTTACTATGCAGACTATATGGTCTTTAAGAAAGGATATATAGCAATGGAATAGAATAGCAATCTAGAAATAGACTAGGTCATATATATACACAACTGATTTCACTGAAGGTAAAATGACAATAATTCCTTCAAGAAAGAACATATTTTTCAACAAGTGGAGCTGGAATAATTGGATTTATATATAAAATAAAATGTACTTCAAATGATACTTTAACAACATATACAGAAATTAACTCAAAAGCTACTGATATTTCTTCTGTTGGCCATAGTATTATGAAAGAGGAGATCACTTTATAATAAGTGGTCATGTATTATATACCTGATTTTATGTTACATGGATTATTTAACATTAAAATTTTATAAAATTACAAAGAAAAAATCCCGGGAATCTGGAAGAACAGAATCCTAAGCCTCATATTACAAAACTACATTATAAATTTAGTGAAATATGTAATAAATCAAGGGCATACTTGAGGGAAACCATATTTCTATAGATGCTGAGTAGCCTATGGAATGTAAAAACAGCAGTAATTGATGTATCAGTTTATTACTTCTGTGAAAGGGCAAAATTGAGGGATACGGTAGCATCTGTGACTTCAAATGAATCTACAAAATGATAGGAGGTTAGGGAAAGGAAATAAAAGACATGGCATAGTTATAAGAAACTGTAGGCATCACCTTTGGGTTTGAGGGCAAATGAGGTTTCTGGAGGCCATTGGTGTGTATGCCTATTAGGCGACTGGCCACATTTTAGGAAAGCTTCACCCAGGGTAGTGAGTTCTGCTCTTCTGCTTATCTCCTGTGTTGGACATTGTCCTGGTCATCAAGTTTCATGTGGTACCTCACCATGTTGCATCAGAAAATTCTAGTGCTTCAAATAAGGTTGCAAGAAGCATGAATACTATGAAATTCAGTCCTACCTCTCTATGATATATATCCTCAGATTCTAGAGGAGGCTAAACAGGGCACATATGTTCACTTTTGTGTTTGTGTGGGTGGCAGTTGGAGGGGTGCCTTCTATTACCATTTTTTTCTTGACAAGGTATATTATTTACTTTCCAAATAATCTCTTTATTATGATGTTTAAGATTTTCCAAAAAAAGACAAAGATATTTTATATGTTTGGGGTTTAACCTCCTATAATATCCCTTTTCTAGGGCTATATATTCAGTACATAAAGAAAGGAAGAAAAAGAAGGGGAAATACAGAATGCAGGAAATAAGAATTAATATCTTAAAATATTAAATACTCATAATCAGTAATAAGTTAAAGAACTATTGATGAACCCCAAAACAAATGTATAACATATAGATGAAGAAAACTTTAATACATGAAAGAAAGAAAAAGTCAACATGAAGTCCACTTGTTCTAGAGAAGACCTTAGTAATTGTCAATGCTCTTAAATTAATACATACATTTTATATTTTTGGGATGGAGGAAGAACTTGACCAAGTTTTATTATATCCATAAAAAATTTGGATGATCAAGAGAAATTTGTAAAAAGAACAATTTTTTAAATGAGAAACTCATTATCTTTGTGAATTTTTAAAATCCCTATGATCATTATTAAAAAGCTCTGGTCATAGATCTAAGAACACATGTGAATTTAATGCCTGAAAAAATGACATTTAAACTAATTGAAAACTTTGAATTGTCTAATGAACTCTTTTGGGAAAATTGCATAAGGATTTGGGGAGAAATGATTTGGGATTTCTAATTTCTTCTTCCTGTAAAGCAGAATAGGATTAAACATTTAATATTAAAATATTGTGACCAGAGAGAAACAGATATTTTTTAGAAATTTAGATTGAAGAGAGTGTTTCTAAGTCAAAATGAAACCTAGAAGTCATAAAATCATCTTTTGACTGCATAAAATTAAGAAATGTTTACACAGTAAATGTATAATAAACAGCATCAAAAAAGTTATGAAGAATAAACAAAATAAGAAATCAATGGTTTCCAAATGTCAATGCAGCCAAATAAATATTTGAAATGAGGATAAAATTAAAATACTAGTAAATTTTGTTGAGACACAGTTGTGTTTGGTTTAGTTTTATTTTCCAGTATTTTTAAGACCTATCAAAATTTATTGAGGTAGACACTACTGTTTGTTTCCATATTTTATATTGAATGAAAATGGTCTTTACTGTTGCAATTGTTCCCGTGATCAGGTGCAACTTCAGTTATAGTGTAAGTAACAGTGGAAAAATAAAATAAGTTGGAATATAGTACTTATAGAATCTTCTACTAGAATGGAAAATAGAATTAAATTATATATTCTTGAGAGGTAATATTAAAGCTATATGAATTCTGGAAACAATATCTTAGAGTTTATAATTATATAAAACTTGAATGGAGTATATAATGCCTCAATTAAATCAGTTAAACCAAAAGGCATTAATTAGAATTAATTGAAATAGAGAACACAAATCAGATGTTCTGCTGGGCATGTGGATATTCAGGACTTGGCTTCTCAGTCAAGCCTTCAATTGCCCCGCATCCCTCAGTCCTCACAGTACACTCCTGGGCACCTGAACTTCTCCAGTTACTGCACTGGACCACATGTAGAATAGCAGGTATAAAGGTGACATTTGAAAAACGTTGTATTTCAAACTCAAATTCAACCAATTTTTGCCCATTATGATTTTTGTTTTAAAAACCATTGAGCATTCTCTAGATCAAAACAATAGCTAACAAACTTCCTTGAGCAATTTTTTTTTCCTCTGAGAAATGATCTCTCCTTGACATAAGCTGTCTCTCCAATTGTTAATTGTTTCTCCTGTCCTTCAGATATACCTTTGGGAGTCCAGGCTTTGATGTGTAAGGCTGATGTTTTCCTAAGTATTGAGAAGTTTCCCCTCCTTTTCTGAGCCATAAATTCTCTCTTCCATTGATTTTCTGCAAAGTCACATTCATAGTCTTTATTACTTCAGGCAGTGTCTGCAGTTCCAAGCAGAAGCTTTTGGATCTCACAGATAACCTGCATTTTCTCAAGATGCCTACTTTAGAATTTTTAAATATATTACCTGTTTTATTATTTCAAGGTTTTTTTTTAAATGGAAATATTTAAATTAACAGCATCAATGAACTTCGAACTGATATCTGACTAATAACCTTGACTTCCATTTTCCGATACCCTTTTTGTCTAATGTCAACTTGTCATTGTCTGCGCATTTTCTCTGAAGACAGCAGATTCGTTAATCATTTTCAGCATGACTTCAGACATTTTGACTGGCTCTCTTTATAATTGACCTCTTGTCCTCTTGTGTATTGATGATTTGTAGCTTTTTTACCCATTCCTCAGCTCCAACATTTCTTTCTTTCAAGCAGTTTCTTGCAGAAGCAGCTTCTTGAAACTGAGCATCTTCATCAAAACCATTAGCCATTTCCCTCTGACATTATTCTGTAGCTTCTATAATGCCCAATGTTTCAACTTCAGTCACATGGCACTGGACACATTTTGATGCCTCCTTTGAGTGTCTGTGTCAAGATTAGCCATCATCATTGCATGAAGGGAAATTTTAAGTAACTGGGTTTTCTGTTCTTGCTTGAGAGTATCTACTGTATCTCCCAGTAAAAAGATGGACCTGTTTGCATCTTTATCAATTGCTGCCAAACACAAAGTTTGTGACATCAGAGGTCTGACCTCTGCTCAGATGCCTCTAGAGCTTCTATAATGAATCTAATCTTCTCATTGATTTTTCATTGCTCTTTTCAACTCAGGCAGCACCTTTATCCTCAAAGTCACATCCAATTTTTACAATAAAAACAAAGAAGCACCCACAAAATTTTCAAAGGACTTTCAAATAGACTTGAGACTTGTGGCCATAATTTCTCATGACACCATCAGAATACCATACACCTGCCACAGGACAGTGTGAAAGATAATCCTGTGGCTATTAGTTGGCCTTCCCAGGATGCAGTGGCCACTGGAGCTCTGCCTTTGCCTATTGTCCTGTGGGTTGTCCAGACTGTTGTGAGGGTTCTACTTCAAAACCAAAAAACACAACTACACTAAGATTTCATCTCACTATAGTCAAAATGGTAGTTATTAAGATTACAAGCAACAATAAGCATTGGCGAGGATGTGGGGAAAAAGGCACACTCTTACATTGCTGGTGGGATTGCAAATTGGTGCAACCAATCTGGAAAGCAGTATGGACATTCCTTAGAAAACTAGAAATGGAACCACGATTTGACTCAGCTATCCCACTCCTTCGTCTATATTCAAAGGACTTAAAAATAGCATATTACAGTGACACAGCCACATTAATGTTTATAGCAGCACAATTCATAATAGCTAAATTGTGGAACCAACCTAGATGCCCTTCAATAGATGAATGGGTAAAGAAACTGCTGTATATATACAATGGAATATTAGTCAGCATTAAAAGAGAATAAAATTATGGCATTTGCCTGTAAATGGATGGAGTTGTAAATGGATGCTAAGTGAAGTAAGCCCATACCAAAAAACCAAAGACAGAATGTTTTCTCTGGTAAGTGGATTCTGATCCACAATGGGTGGGAGAGGTGCATGGGAGAAATGGAGGAACTTTGGATAGGGCAAAGGAGAAGAAGGGGAAGGAAGGGACATGGGGGTAGGAAAGATGGTGGAATGAGATGGACATCATTACCCTAGGTACATGTATGAAGACAACAATGGTGTGACTCTACTTTGTGTACAGAGTAATGAAAAATTGTGCTCCATATGTGTACTATGAATTGAAGTGCATCCTGCTCTTTTCAAAAAATAAAATTATATAATAAAAATTTTTAAAAAAGAAAGGGTATAAGCAAAAACCAAACCAAAACAAAACTAAAAACCATATAAAACTCTGGCAATCAGGACATATCATCCATGGCACTGTGGGGGTGGGGGAAGGTATGGAAAAGTTTATAAACTACAGTCTTCAACTTTGGTCTGGTCGCTGCATAAGCAGTAGTATGGTGGGCTTTTTCCCTGTGTGCAGTAGAAATGCATTCAATTGCCCTGAAATGAATTATGTTTCACCCATTATGACACTGGAAGTCTTGACTGTGCATGTTTATTGGTATATTTGAAGTCTTTAAATAAACTTACAATCAATGTTTTATTTCTAAATTAAAAGAGAAAGAGAAAGGACCTATGCTTTCCTCAATGGGACACTAGCTTATGTTAGACCAATCGTCTCATCAAGAATAACGAGCCATAAAGAAGAATGGAATTATGGAATTTGCCAGTAATAGCAAATGAATGGAACTGGAAAATATCATGCTAAGTGAAATAAACTAATCTCCCAAAAACCAAAGGCAAAATGTTCTCTCTGATATGTGGATGCTAATCCACAACAAAGGAGGAGAATATTAGAAGTTCATTGGACTAGTAAAAGGGTAATGGAGGGAAAGAGGAGGATGGGAATATAAAAAACAGTAGAATGAATCCAGACATAATTTTCCTATCCTTATATATGAATACATGATCAATGTAACTCCACATCATATACAACCACAATAATGGTATCCTAACTGGAACAAGTTATTCTATATATGTGCAATGTATCAAAATATATTCTACTGTCATGTATATCTAGAAATAACAAATAAAAAACTAAAAAATCAATAAAAAAGAACAATTAGCAGGGTTTGGGATGGAGCTCAGTTGTAGAACATATCCTGCACAAAGCCAGTGGTTCAACTCCCAGCTTAGAACAAAATAAAACAGAATTATGAGCAAAGCTAAAAAGAAAAGAAAAAAGAAAAAGAAAGCCATATGTTTGAAGCCATCTGAGAGGTACCAGGCTGGAGGACTACTGGTGCCCATACTCCGGGAGAATAAAGAATCAAGTGGTAGAAAGGATCCTCAACTTCCCCCTCATGCTGTACTTCTTAAATTAACAAGATTACTTAATTGCTTTATTCTATGCTGTAGCTTCAGAATTCACAATTATTTCAATACTATCATCTTTATATTTCTAGAATTGATTATTAAACTTTCTATACTTATGCTCTTAAATATGAGTTTTGCTAAGAGTCTCTAAAAATCTAAATCTGGCTATAACATATTCATGAAAATATACCTGCAAGTAAGAAACTTGAAAGTGAAAGAGTAGATCTGTAATCTTTTCTATGTACTGGCATCACTTGAAAAATAATTCTAATCAAAGACAAAATTTTATAGTGAGACAAATTAGGAATTTGCACAAAAAATTAAAATCATGTCTAAATCTTCAGTGAAAAGCTTGTGCATTTCCTTATGGACATCATATGGAATTGCTCTGTACTGAGAAGATAGGATTAACTTGCTGTCAAGAGGAATGAAAACTAATCCTTGTTGACACCATATATCTGTTGTGAATGAAGCTGTTGATACATTCTCCTACACACTCCAAATGTTCCCTACCCAAATCTTGTCTTTTCCAAAAAAAACTTTATACAAACAATTTCTCAGTAAGTAATGTTTTTAAAACTCTGATAGACTAACATAATACCTCAATTGATACGTTATTTGCTTATATAATTATGACATATTGCTTCCTCTTTGGTGAAAAAAATGCAGGTAGGGAAATTTGTGATATGTGCATCTATACCTTTTATACAAAATGTATTTTTCTAAGCTTCAAAGAGTTCTCTAAAATGGTGTACCTTTCTAAGTATGTTTATTACATGATGTAACTCAATTTGACATGTTAGCGTAACAGTACATCAGGCTCAGAATATTTTGAAAAGAAACACTCTTGTTTAAGGAGCTAACAAGAGGCTGACTATATAAGCTTTGCAGGGTTTGAGGGATTTGTATTCTCAAAATTGTCACAAAAATGATTTAAAAATACTTTCAGTGTATTAGATATTAGTAAATAAATTACTTACCATTTTTATTGTTTGGCAGACAGTACTTTAGGAAGGTCAACATTGCTTTTTAGACTAATCACACCTGTATTTCCAGCCATTCTTCAGGATATGTAAGTACTATTATTACCGTATGGTCTTACTCCCCACAAGGTCTCCAATCTAACATGAAGGTCTTTCTTTCAATTAAAATACACACTAGATACATGTCTTCATGGTGAAACATAATAATAAAAAGTTAGCTGCCATTGAGTATAATTAGAAACTCCTCATTTACAAATAAAATTGATCTTTTAGCTACCAAGTTCACTTCTGTCATAATCATCTAGTAAAACAATAATCTGGCTGGAATGGACTTCAAAAAACATTTAACTTAACGATTCTTCATTTTATAGAATATTGTAAAAGGAGAAACACACTTATTCAATTTTTCAATATTGGGGTGTGTGAAAAAATTGATTGAAATTTGGACTCTCTCATGTCTATGTACCATACACCACACCAGCAGGTCCTTGTCCTACTGGGGAACAAAGATATTGGTGACAGTGATGGAGAGAATTAGCCCCAGCCACCCAAGCAACAGCTCCATTTTCGGTATAAACAATTTATTTCTAAAAAAAGAACTAAAGTTATCGTGAGAAAAGATGAGCTTGTAGTCAGAAGTCTGAAAAGTGTGCTCACATGCAAGACTTGCTCCATTTTTTTATCTCAGACAAGTCACTTGGCAGTTGCGGATCTGTTTCTTCTTTGCTTGCCTTCCTCCATAAAGTTAAAGGAATTAGATAAGGTAATGCATTAGAAAACTCCTTGAAATCTGAAGAAGACCAAGAAGTGCAAGGTGTTATTGGTGATATTCACCATTCCTAAAGTCTGATATGCTGATTTGGTAAACATGAACCCTGAAAGCAGGTCTAGCAATTTCTCTCAATTTCCTCACATGCCAATTTGTATGTATTAACATTATACTGATGATATTTCATTTAACACATTTTGTCATTAACAGAAATTTATTTTCTTTTTCAATCCTCTTAAAGTCTCTCAGGCTGACTTGTACATAGCAGAATAACAAGCTTTATTTTTGGATAACATATATTTACACTATACATATGTATAAAAGAAGTTGAACATTGTTTTAGATTTCTTTTATAAAATAAATTTGGGGCAGAAAAATTTTTTTAAAGTATATAAAAGATCATTATGCATTTTAATTGAAAATACTCTTTTACTGTACTCTCTACCACTCAAGAAATATGTGAATAATCTAGGGAAGTAAAAAAAAATATAGCAGTGATTTACAAGCCCCCAGTTTTTAAAACATTGGGAAATGAACTTTTATAAATATAATTTTTATTTATTTTATTTTATTTTTATTTAAAAATATCTGTGGCAATTTAAAATGTTGAGCAATATTTGAAAATATATACATGATTTTACTTGTAAGGAATGCTTTCTTTTGTAGATTAAAAGAGCAAAAGGAAACAATTATTTTATTCACTATGAATTTTTCCTAAATATTGAAATCATCCATTGAAATCACAAAATTAGAGAACTGTAATGAATTCATGATGCCTTTATACATACTGGGTGATGATATATATAGGGTTTTGCTTTTTCATGAGGACTTTTACAATCTGAAGTTTTTATTTGTTTTTTCTTTATTCTTTTTATCCTTTTCCATGTTCTGTTCACACTTTTATCCTACATCTTTTTCTAACATTCAAAACTTCCTCATTTATCCGAAGAAACACTAGTTATCATAATGTTACTGGTAGCTTTCAGGATTTCCCTAGGAGAAGCTAGAGAGAATGTGCAGAATCTTTGTAGAAAATAATACAATATAACTAGACATAGCTTCTCCTGCTTGGTGGAGGATGCACTCTAAAGACAATGTAAGTGAATACATAGGACTACTAAAAAATTGGCTGAATAGAAATATGTGTTATTTTCATTTAACTGAAAGAGTGAGCATGGTTCAAAGCCTCATTTAATAGTGAGTCATTTGCTCATTCACTGTTGAGATGGATGTCTAAGCTGAAAATAGCACAAAATAAATTCAGAAAACTATACCTTCCAACTGCATTATCTCTCATGAAAATTTAACAAAAACATTTGTGTTCTAAATTTTTCCTTTTAATATGAAGTTAAAATATTAAGAATTTAAATTTTTACCATGAATATTAGACTTATAAATTTAATAAAAGCAATGAAGCCATACATTAGAATGGAAAGAATACAAAATCATTGACATTTTAACGCATTAGGAGATCTAAAATGAAATAGACCAATTATATCCCACTGTGAAAAATGTGAAGCTATTAAGCTGCATATTTTAATAGCCCATATAAAGTGCCCAAATGTAAATATATATATAGAAAAATCTGTACATAAAATATTATCTCTAATAACCAAAATTCTAGTGTACTAAGGAATCACATACCAACTTGCAAGTCAAAAAAGAAAACAACAGAATACAAGGTACCTAATTCCTTTCTAATATTGTCATCCACCCTTTCTAAGAAGTATTTAATCTTCTAGATCCTAGAAGAGTCTGTTTCCTACTTATTATATAATTGTGGCCCAGACCCTGAGATATATCTTATAGATTTCCATTTGTTAGAAAGGACTAGCCCAAAGGTTAAGGTTTTACTGCTAGGTAGGACATTGCCCAGAATTGCAATCTGATTAACATTCTTGTCTTCATATCCTTCTCCTGCTCTTATTCCTTAACCCCTTCTCCTTTTATATTATAAATACCCAGCTTTCTAAGGGCAATAGGAATCAACTTTGCCATTTAAGTTATTTCTTCATGTTTGGGTTACAAATCTGCTTGGACCCTTAGAGTTATTCCTAAGTGCTGCCAGTGGCATTTTCTCTCCCACCCCTAAATCCCCACAACCCCACATCCACTTCTCTCTTTCAATTCTGTTTTGTTTTGCTGTAGGCTCTTGATCAGGCTTGGCTTTATGATCTGAACATTTGATAATCTACATTGAGATGATGAGGACCCGTGTTTTTTCAGTCTTGTCAGTTATTTAATTGTTTATTTTGTTCATATGCTTTTCTACTTGTGAGTTTAACTCAACAAAGAAAAACATCCCTTGCCCACTTAGGAGAGAAGCCCTTCCAGCAGCACTAAATCTTTTGTTCTGAGTATATTTATTTATTTATTTTTGGTGCTGGGAATTGAACCTAGGGCTTTGCACATACTAAGCACATCCTCAACCACTGAGCTACATCCCTAGCACCATTCCGTGTTTATGTTTAACTTGTGACACACTTGTGGAAATGAACCTGTAAACTCTATCTGTATTGTTTTGACTAGGAAATACATATACCTCTTAGTGTGAGTTTAAAATAATTTATTCTCTTCAAAGTATGTCAATAAATATGACTATATTATCTTAACAGGAAGGAGTTTGTTTTAACTTTTGTAGAGACTAACAAGGATAACATAAATAGAATTTTGGCGAGTTTAAGATTTCTTGGTGGGGTCATCTTAAATTTAAAACCTTTATTACGCTGGTATTTTAAGTATTAAGAGCAACTGTATTCTGCATAGTTTTGAATATGTAAGTTTAAAATAATTTCCAACACCCTTACTTAACTTAAAGATTTGGGCATTATGTAATCTAATAATTAATAAACAATATCTAGACCCTGGGTTCAGATACTTGGTGATATGTTAAATAAGATGGAATACTGAAACTTTAAACACACATCCACACACAATTTTTTTTGGTACTGGGGATTGAACCTACTGAGCAACATCTGCAGTCCTTTTTATTTTTTATTTTGAGGTAGGGTCTTGCTAAGTTAGTTAGGTCCTCATTAAGGTGCTGAAGTTGGCTTCGAACTTGCAATTCTTCTGCCTCAACCTCTCAAGTCACTGGGATTAAAGGCATGCATCATGGCACCCAGTTAAATGCACATATATGATTATGCGTATATATTTAGATACATAAACATAGATTTACACAATGCCTTAGTATGTTTTCTATTGAACAAACTGAGTACCACAAACTGGATAACTTATAATGAATAGGGGTTTATTCAGCTCACAGTTCTTGAGGCTGCAAAATCCAAGAGCATGGTACCTTGCATCTGGCAAGGCTTTCTTCACGCATCATCACATGATGGAGAGCATCACATGAGGAGGCAGAACAAGTAAACCAGAGAGAGCTTGCTTTATAACAAAGCCACTTCTGTGATAATTCTTCAATTCAGAGAAGGACTAATCTATCCATGAGAGCAGAGCCATCATAACACAATCCATTTCTAGAAGTACCACTTGTCAGCGCACTGCTGCATAAGAGACTGAGTTTCCACTCAAAAACTTTTGAGGGACACATTCAAACCATAACACATATTAAAACACATACTTATACTCTTTTACTTATTTCTTTAATATTTTGCAGAGTGGCTGTACTTGGGGTCAAGTTAATGAAGGTGTCCATTTAGCTACTTTAGGAGCAAATAAAAAGGGTGTGGTTTTCAGCAGATGATCATTAATGTATTCATGTGCCTTTGCTGTCTGCCAATATGCTTGGTATTGAGAGTTAGCAATCACCCCTGCCAGTTTTCAAAATGGATGTGACTTTGATTAAAAGTTGTATTAATATTGATGTTTGAAATTATAATAGGAATGTTAGTGGCAGGTAAAACAAATCTATGTAGGAGGTAAGTTCTTGATTTTTAGGAGAAAAAAAGAGTTGTTTTACTTTAAACTTGTCACATCATTTCATATAAAAAAGACAAGTAAAAGGGAAAGCATGAGTTTTTATTGTAAGTTTTAGAAAGTTTGACAGAAGCTAATTTTATTTACTTTGGATATAATTTTCTGCAAATACTGAGTCTAAAATAAGAAACAAAATTTGTTAAAAATTTGGTTACATTTTACTTTGATATATTTATTTATCAATTATATATTATGAATTTTGTACTGACACATGTTATTAATGCTGAGTTGGGTTTGTTATCCCTTAAAGTGACAATTGAAGCATTAGTCTTTTCTTAACCAGAAATATTAAACTAGAATGCCTGGGCTGAATTGTCATGCCTCTTCAGAATAACTGAATAACTCTCTATGCTTTGTTTTGACTTTATTATGTCCTTAAGTTTTAAACAAGAAATATTGCTCATATCTAAAGGAGAAGAGTTTCCAAACAATGTGTTACCTTTTCCATGTTTATACAAAACATTATCTTGTCACCCTGATGAATTCTCCTTAGGTATCCATAAGTTTATTTTAATCAAGTGACTATGTTTTCTCTGCTAATCTTTGTATTTTCTAAGTTTAGTGGGGAAAAAATTGCATGTCTTTGAAACTAAAACTAAAGTTTAGGTTTTTCAGAGGATTTCTGGGGATTCATAAAGGTGTTTTCTTTCATCTTATCAAAATGAAGATAGGAAATAATTAGATTCATTTCATATACACTTTATTTCTTGATTAGTTTTGCACTATTGTAAAAGGGGCTGCATGGAAAGAGATTTCAATCTGAAAGATGAATTTATACAAATAAATGGTGAATAATATAATTATTCCAGAGATACTACAAAAAATTCCATTTGCAAAATGGATTTCAAAGCTCCCAAGATTTGTCAATGCCTTCTCTTGTCCTTATTTGTTCACAGAGGCGACACTGATAAAATGTTTATGAAAAGGTTATTCTTTGCACTTCAATAAACAACTTTCTTCTTCTATAAACTGGTTTCTATAACATTAATCACAGATGTTTATTATCACCTACAATTGTTTGCTTTCATCTTATGCTCGACTGAAGGCTCTGTTCTAAAATTTTGTCTTCAACAGAGAAAACTATGCTCCCAATCTCATGGGAAGCAATATTCCAAGACTATTAACTATTGATGGTTAAGACATTAACCATGAACAAACTCATGGTTATAAGCTTTGGAGCTCAAAACTAACAATATTTAGACAACTATCATACTGCACCAGCAGACTCAGTCAGGAAATGTAGGTCTTTTTTTAATCCATATGTAGAGAACTTCATTAAAAACAGAAAATTGACCTATGACTCAGTAAATGAATTAATCTTACTGGACTCAATGAACTAATGAGGGGAATTTAGTTGCTGTTATTAGTTTGCAGTATTGTTGATTTAGCTTCATTATTCTATTTTCTGTTCGGTACATAAATAAGTTTGTTCACTTTTTGTTTGTTTGGTTTGTTGTTTTGGTACCAGGGATTGAACCCAGGGGCACTTAACCACTGAGCCACATCCCCAGCCCTTTTTTGTGTTTTATTTAAAGACAGAGTTTCACTGAATTACTTAGGGCCTCACTAAGTTGCTGAGGCTGGCTTTGAACTTTCAATCTTCCTGCCTTAGCCTCCTGAGCCACTAGGATTATAGGCATGCACCACCATGCCAGATGTTCACTTTTTAATCTATGATTAACTTTCAATTTCCCAGTCTGATTTACTCCTCATAATTCAAAATCAAATATTTCTATTTAGTTTGGCTATCTTATTAAAATATAATAATTTGCATAAATTAAGTAAAATTCTGTATTCCTTTTACTAAGTTATAGTTGGAAAAATCAGTCAAGTATCCAAGATCATAACTAGAGTATCATACTGAGAATGTGCCTGACTTTATTAGTCTATGCCAAACAAACATTTGAGGAAGAATTTGTCTGTGGAGTCTATGCTTAATGAGGCCTCTCAGGTAAACTGGCTCAATCACCTGCTATACATTTCTAGCCCCATACAGAATGGAGGCCCTTCCTGACACACTAGAGAATTTAACAGATTTTACGTACCTTTAAAAAAGTAGAATTCACCGAGCATATTGGCACATGCCTGTAATCCCAGTGGCTCTGGAGGCTGAGGCAGGGGGATCCCAAATTCAAAGCCAGCCTCAGCAACTGAGAGGTGCTAAGTAATTCAGTGAGACTCTGTTTCTAAATAAAATACAAAATAAGATTTGGGATGTGACTCAGTGGTTGAGTACCCCAGAGTTCAATCCCCAGTAACTCACCTCCCTACCCCACCCCACACACAAAAAAGTAAAATCCCCCCAATTTATAGTAGAGGCTTTCTTGGTCTTGGGAAACAAGACCAAATAAAATATGCTTGTAAAAATCCAAACTGAGATTCTTTATGAGACTATCAAGACAGTTTTATTTCTCTGGCAAAGGCTCAAAAGTATTTGCTCAAAATTATATGCTTAATGTCTTAATTGTTTAGGCTGCTGTAGCAAAATACCAGAGACTGGGTGGCTTATAGACAACTGAAAATTATTTCTCCCTGTTCTGGAGGTTGACAAATCCAAGATCAAGGAGCCAGTCAATTCAGTGTCTCAAGACTTCCTCATAACTTCATACACAGTAGGCTTCTCATTCTAACTTCATGTGGTGGAAATGGTGAGGATCCTTTCTCTGGAATCTTGTACGAGGGCACTAATTACATTCACAAAGGCTCTGTCCCCACAGCTCCCACTTCCTAACACTATTACCTTGAGGGATGAGGACCTCAATGTAGGAATTTTAGGGGAACATAAGCATTTAAACCCAGCCCTCAAGAACACTTATGTGGTAAATTAATAGCTCTTATTTAACTATACAAATAAACAGTTCAACTTTTGTGTTCAAGAATATTTGGAAGTTATTTATCAAAATGTGGGAACTATTAAGATACATATTCAAAATTTAGAAGAAAGATAATAAAATACAATCTTTCAGTGTTATATCACAGCATGATTATCACAGATAGAGATAAAAGTTATTAAATTTTCTAACAGATTGCATCTGTGTTTGATATTGCAATTTACTTTAGAAATTATCATGTGACATAGTAACTTGTAGATTTATATCTGGCCAAAAAAAATAAGTATGAAGGGTTTCAATTCATCATCCTATAAGACCTTAATATGTTTTATGCCTAAAGTAGAAAACTTATTCTAACATTATCTTTTTAAAAATACCTATGAACAGCCAGTTGTACTGGCAACTACTTTTTGCCTCCTAAAAGTTCTTTTGCTAATGAATTGAAAAATATTTTACATATGTTAATTCTATATGAGAATCAAGATTTTACATTTTTTTTAAAAAAATGTTCTTTGTGAAGAGGAAATTAACATTTTAATTTCCATATTATTTAAAACATTTACTTGAACTTTATGTTGCCTTGTTATAGGAACAAGAATATTTTGTAAAGAATTAAAACACGGAGGCGGGGCAAGATGGCGGCTTAGAGGGACGCAGCTACCAGTCTCGCCAAACAAAAGACCAAAAACTGTGGTACAACCTTCTCCCACCTGGCTTTTGGGCAGCACCCTTCAGTTCCCATGACAGGAAATTTCACTCGCGCGGGTAAGCAGAGCCAGCAGCCGTAGACACAGCACGACTCCAGTGGCTGTGGCCGAAAGCGGCCCGGGGCAGCGTGGCTATGGGAGGCGGTCCCAGCGCCTCGGCTGGGAGAGATAACTCAGAACTCCACTCCTGCAGGTGAGGCCCAAAGCGGCCCCAGGCGTGTCTGTGGGAGGCAGTCCCAGTGGCTTGGCTGGGATATAATAGACTGGGATTTCTGAACCGAATACTGGAGGGGTAACAGATAGTCCTGTTTCTCCCACTTACATATGTTGTATTCTTCTTGCTATCATTTATTGTTGTACCCTTCATCTCTTCCTCCCTACTGGTCTTCCACAACTCACTGTTGCCCTCTCTAGTAATAGCCAGCCCCTCTGGGATTTCTTTTTCATGCTTTCTAAGATCTAATAACCATATCCTCACTTCCTACTACCACAATACTCTATCCTACACCCCATCCTCCACTGTCCCTAGCCCACCAATAGGAACTATAGACCCCTGTGCAAACTTATTGGCTACATAGTAGATTGTAAAAGAATTCATAATTGCTGTATATTGTGACTAATCTGTAAATGTATTTGGGAGCTGTTAGGAGCTTTTTAGTTTGAATCTATATACTCCTTGTATTGTGATCAACCAATATTGAACCCTCCCATAAAAGAGAGGTATTGAAATCCTGCAGGGAATCTAAACACATATAGGTGTAAAAACTGTAACAACTTGGATCAACAGAGAAGGAAAGACACATTAGCAACATGAAAAAACGAGGGAAGAAAATGATTCAAACAAACCAAGATTCTTCAATATTAGAATCCATGGTCAGTACAGCAGAAGAAATGACAGAAAATGAATTCAGGATGTACATAATTAAAATGTTTTGTGACCTAAAGAATGATATAATAGAGCAAGCCCAGTCAGCAAAGGACCATTTTGATAAAGAGATACACAGTCAAATACAGGAAGTAAAAGATCACTTCATTAAAGAGATGCATAGGCAAATACAGGAAATAAAAGGTCACCTGAACAAGGAGATAGAGACTCTGAAAAGGAACCAATCGGAAATCCTTGAAATGAAAGAAACAATAAACCTAATCAAAAACTCAATGGAGAGCATCACCGACAGATTAGACCATTTGGAAGACAGAACCTCAAACAATGAAGATAAAATATTTAACCTTGAGAACAGAGTTGATCACACATTGAAGATGGTAAGAAACCATGAACAAAACATCCAAGATCTATGGGATCACATCAAAAGATCAAACTGAAGAATTTTTGGGATAGAGGAAGGCATAGAATTCCAAACCAAAGGAATGAACAACCTATTCAATGAAATAATATCAGAAAACTTTCCAAATATGAAGAATGAATTGGATAATCAGATTCAAGAGGCATACAGGACACCAAATGTTCAAAATCACAACAGACCTACACCAAGACATATAATAATGAAAATGCCTAACACT